>JASAOA010001739.1:0-58983 GCA_030849815.1 Vickermania spadyakhi
GCAGTGTGTTCCTCGGCAGTGTGTAGCTGGGCAGTAGGTTCCTCAGCCGCAGCTTCTTGGGGAGCAGATTCGTCAGCAGTGTGTTTCTCGGCAGTATGAAGCTCGACAGCACGTTCTTCAACAGCAGCTTCTTGGGGAACAGATTCCTCAGCAGTGTGTTCCTCGGCAGTGTGTAGCCCGGCAGCAGGTTCGTTAGCAGCAGCTTCTTGAGGGGCAGCCTCCTCGGCAGTATGTAGCTCGGCTGCAGTTTCTGCAGACGCAGCTTCTTGAGGGAAAGATTCTTCGGCAGTGTGTTCCTCGGCAGCACGTTCTTCAACAGCAGCTTCTTGGGGAGCAGGTTCTTCGGCAGTGTGTTCCTCGGTAGCGTGTAGCTGGGCAGTAGGTTCTTTTGCGGGGGACTGTATAGGAGCTTTGTGTTGAGTATAAGTTTGTCCGTGGGTGGTGAATGGAGGAAGTGGAAGAGTTGTTGGAGAGTCAGCTTTTAGGGTTGGTGAAAGGGATGTGGGCTGGCGCGTTGGAATTGGTGTGTGAGGTGTGGTGTCTTTCTGCTGAGATGCAGCAAAGGTGTGGGTGGTGTATGCAGAAGTCGTTTTATCAGTGCCTTGTTCGGGGTATTTGGGGTGATGGTGTGTTGTTTGACTAGTGTATTCTGCAGGGTCATGAATCACGATGTCACGGTTAAGAGTGTTGTACAAGTGTTGCAGAGCTGGAAAGGGGTAGTTGTCGACGCGTTGCTGCAGTGAAAGCGAGGGCTCGAGGCCGTTATGGTGATAGATCCAGTGAATTCGAAGACTTCCTAGTGATAAATTGATGTTGGTAATGTCTTCCTCGTGGCAAAGGAACAAGCACATGATGTCGGTGACGAAGCAGTGCTCAATGGTGCTGGCATTCTCTCGGATGTGCCGTGCCCAGTACGGTCCAGGAATGTGGACAGAGAGGGGAGTTAAGGTCGGGTGCTGTGTGGAGCGCCACGGCGAGCCTTTTGTAGAATAACGCGACCGCGGAGACTGCTGGGGTGGTGCCGCCTGTGGAGGCGGCGAGGGTGCCACGGTGGTCTTCTGCGGCGACGGCACGGCGGGGGTCGATGTGTGGATGGTCGCTGTGGGAGGGATGTGACCGTAGGGATGGTTAGCAATGCGGTTCGGTCCCGTGGGGCACCAGACCTTATCATTGGGGGAGCCAGTTGCAGTGCTGGAGAATGCTGCCGAGGGTGGATAGACCTGGGCGTTGGCTTTAGTTTCAGGGGAGCCGCCTCGATTCCTGGAGAGAGCTGCAGGGGTGGTGGTAGCAGCCATTACATTCACGCTGGTCGCCGGAGGAAACTCTGCACCTACCGCGTGGGCGTGCAATGGCGGTTGTCGAGGAGTCGTATGCTCTGGTGTGTGGGCCGCACTGCGGCGAGCGGCGTGGCTGTTGCTCTGGAAAGGAATCCACGAGCCGTACGGATTGTTCCCACTGGCCGCACTACTCCAACTGTTCCCGGAAGGCGTCAATCGCAAAGAGGGCGGGGAATGAAGAGTATTATACCCGTTCCTATGTGGGGTCGGAGCTCCAGAACCATGGACATCCGCGCCTGAGGGCAGAGAACCAGTGGCGGTGATTCCAACGCCTTTGATAATAGGGCGGCCGTAATCCTCTTCCAGGACTTCCGCAGCCGAAAGAACCACTCGGAAGCGACGGGTCTGGACAAGACTCATGGTTTCGGCGGAGAGCACCATGAACTGTTGGAAGTCATCATCGTAGAAGAGAAATCCACGAATGTCGTAATCGCCGCAGATGGTCTGAGCGATTTCCTGAAGAAAAGTGCTGGCGATGAGGTAGCGCACTTGCGCGTCTTCCACCACTGGCGTCCCATAACGGTTTCGGCTGAGATTACTGGGAGGGGTTGCAGTGATGGTGCGCAGAAAAACTAAGTCTGTATCCGCTGTGGCCGCAACGTCCTGCAGAAAAATGAGGTCCTCTTCCGTGCAGTTCGCCAGCACCACTTCGATGGTCCATGTTTCGGGAGCCCCTGTGCTCTCCGACGAGTCGCCCGACGTGCCCCCATACTGCTCAAAATTACCAAACAACGGGCTTCGAGGACGAGAGAGCGATTGCTGGGAACCACACGACAGAACGCCGCTGATGTTCGGGTTGAAACCCGCATCCCGAGAGTTGGAATAGGAAATATGCTGGTACGACGGGGCCGTGTAGCCACCGTCCATCACCGGCTGCTGCACCAGCGGCACTTCAGTGGGTCGCGTAAAGTCCGGAGGGGAGCTGGGCCGGCGGTGCTCCTCCACCATGCGGCGCATCTTCTCGACCCACTGGCCAATGTACTCGCTGTCCTCCTCGCTCAGCCTCGGTGAGGGCTGCTGCTGTTCGGGTGAGCCGGACTTTTGGTGCGGCTCCCTCGCCCACCCCACAGAGGGGGGGGGAGGATCACCGGCAGCGGTGCGATCCGGGTCACTGGTGTGGGCCGCCACGGTCGACTGGTGAGACGGGGTGGACTGCAGGGAGTTTGGTAGCAGCGGGTTTGGCACCGGGGCGGTGGGACACAGCGACGGAGCAAGGCGGGCATTCTGCATACACGGCGTGGAATATGGGTGCGCGGAGTGCGTTTGGGCGGGAAGCGCCGCAGCGGAGGCTGTGGCGTGCGAAGTGGCGGGCAGCCGAGCGCTGGGCTTCTGGGGGGCCGCTGGTCGGAAGAAGACAGCGGCGCTGGCAGGCCTCGGTGGGAGAGTGGCAGGTGGCACTGCGTCGAGGCCGCCCGGAGCAATGGAAGAGGGAGCCGCTGGTCGTCGGAGAGACAGTGGGGACACCTCCATCGGGTTGGCGCTCTGAGTGCGAGCCACGCGCTCCAGCCCTGAGCCCTGCGCAGCGGACACGATGGGTGGGCAACCGGTGGATTGGAATCCGCCGGTGCCATGCAGTAGCGATCCGGTAGTGCTGGTGCGGGATCGAGGTAAACACGGAGGCGGGACGGGAGAAGTGGCGGTGGCCTGCGCAGGAGAAGTTCTAGCCCCATAACCGCTTCGAGCACTGTTGTAGCGCGGGGTGGTCTTACTGGGCTGGCTCTGGTGCAAAATGGCACGGTCCCCCTCCCGCATGGAATACGCCGCAGTGACCCAGCGAGAACTGGATTCTTGGAAGAGCTCGTCCTCCAACGCCGAAGTAGACGAATGGAAGCGGCGGGAGTTCAGCTCTTTAAGGTACTTCTCCGTGCGGCTTCCGGGTCGAGCGCGGGAAGGCGTAGAGCCTCCCGCAGACGAGGGAGCACTATTGTGAAAGGACATGTCGTGAGGTAGCGTCTGGGCTGTTTAGAGGGGTATAGTTCAATACAAGAAAAAGGAAGCACTATTCTCTTTTGTACGGAATGTAAACAGAGAATGAAGTGTAAAATTGTAATATTTGGCGGAGGTGGTGGGATGGGATGATATATAGATTGGCACAAAAAAAAAAAAAAAAAAGATTTAAACTAAGGAAAGATAAAAGATTTAAATGTTACGCTAGTTCCAGGTCCTCCTTTATGATACTTCAAAGAGTTCTCTTCCTACGTGACGTTCCTAATACTGAAAGTACACGTTCAGCTCTTCTCGATATTATTGTTTTCCTTACGCCTTTACGCTTCACTTCCACGTGCTTGGGTATTTGTGTGTGCGTGTGGAGCGTTGGAATGGAGTATTATTTCCTGCTTACTGTTTAGACAGAAAGAAGTGAGCTTGGCTGCTGGTAAAGTGGACCTGAAGAACCAGCGAAATTTCTCGGAAACGTTAAACCTTGAACAGAATTTCTTCAGCTTGTACAGAAAAAAATACTATCGATCTACAGAAGAACTCCACTTTGTAAGGGGGTGTGTGTGTGTGTGGAGGAGTGCACCCGTTCTTGTATGATAGCAGTGTTTTTATGCAGTGAAATATGTTGCAAAATGCTCTATACACTATTTATACGAAATGAAGGAATTATGAGGCTACGGAGCCTCTCTACGTCTTCTTTCAGTTCGTTCTAGTGTCTAATTTGATGCTCTGTTTTCTTTTACAAAAATAGAACTTCAAAAAAAAAATTAAATCAATCAAGTCCACTTAATAAAGAATAAACTTAAGCTTGTTGTGTAATGGGCGTGAAGGGCTCTGAACGACACTTACTGGTAAGTATTTCAATGAATGCCGCTAGCCTTCTACTTCTTCGATAGATCTACTATGAATTGTATCGTGGCACGCTCCTTTACGTAAAAGCGAAGAGCCTCACAGAATAATTGAGTTAAAATGGACCTAATGAAGTGCATTTGGATAACACATATTCAAAAGAGCGCAAAAAAAAAAAAGGGGAGAGAGGAACTACAAAAAAAATTTCACATTCGAAATTTAGAAATCCAACAGCTCTCTATCAAGTTTTAACCTCCAATAGCAAACAATTAGGGTTGGAGTAGGATCCATATTAATCGTACAGAATTTAACACAGGTAGTGGACAATTAAACAGTTGTCCTTGCGTGAGACAGTAAATGACAGCTCGGATACCCTCCTCTCACTCCCTCAACGCCGATAAATAGGCCACGAAGTGAAAGAGGAAGGACAGGCTCTTGCTCTACTTATGGCGAGGCGGGCTCCTTCATCGACTGAGCCCGGAGCTTTGCCATCTCTTCTTCGGCTCGCACGCGCCGGCGTTCCAGGAACGCTGTCATTTTACCCCAAACGCGCTCGACATCGCGGCGGAACGTGTGAAATCCGGCACACGCGAGCTGAAAGCCTTCTGCCGACTCGCCAAGCCAAAAGGCTTGCTTTCGCTCTCGGTGTGTCTGTGAACCTGTTTCCGAAGAAGAAGAAGAAGCCGAAGAAGGGATGGCGAAGGCAGGGCAAATAGTCTCGCCTTCCGGGTCCAGTGCATCGAATAAGGTTTCGGTGAAGTGATCCTTCTCTTGATTCGGCACACATATGTTCTCGCACAGGATGTACACTGGAGTCTTTCCCAGATGCATCGTTTCATAGACACGTAGGCGAACGCTGGGTCCCCAGCAGAGTCGCAGAAGATGCAGAAGAATAAAAAAACTCGCACAATGCGGAGCACCGTGAACCAGCAGTAAGGCTCCCTTTGACCGCACGTAGCGCCATCCCACACGCAGTTGCGGAACCAGCAACGTGAACCATGGAAGCACCGCACTAGCTGTTTTGTGTATTGAGCCCTCTTCCGCAGTTGAGCTCCTCGAGTCCGTGGCGCTTCTCTCCTTCGCCATCTCTTCGCGTTCGTCTTCTCGATGTGCCTGCTGTCGCTGTCCATAGTCCTGCACTGCCCCACCATTCACAAAATCAAAAGAGTGGCGAGGAAAGGCAAATGAAACATTGACGTTGTTCTCTGTGGTGTCTTCACAGCAAAGTTTCCACGTCTCCTCTGGTTTTGTGACATCCCCGTAGTACAAGAGGTATGGAGCCTTCAAAGACACGGAACGCGGCACTGAGCTGGTAGCGAAAACAGAACCAGAGTGCAGAGCCCTCCGCACGGTCTCTTCATGAGCTGCGTGTAAAGGGGAATGCAAGGCGATGCCACCTTCCGTGGGAGCTAGGGTCACCGCCGCACCGCTCCAGCCTCGATCTCGAGAGAGGAAAGATGATACCCCGCCAGGCGCTGCCCCCAAGTCTAAAAAACAGCGCGCTCGAGTCTTCAACACCGACGGCAACGCCTCTTCTAGGTCACTCTGGGAGACGCGACAAAGTGCCTCCGTCACGTTCTTCTTGTTCGTCAGGTTCTCAAAGATTTCTCCCGTTTCGACGGCAGAACGCTGCTGTAAATCGTGCGTCGAAAACACCTCGTGAGCGTTCTCGCCGCCTCGACAGCGCTTACTTGCCGGCTCCGAAAAGAAAGCAGACCCGCTCGCCCAACTGCGTTGAGCGTGTTGGCTGTAGCGTGCCGTCAGCTGCGGAATATCCACACCCGCGAAGTGCGTGTGAGACACTGTCGTGCTAGCGTTCGCTTCTGTACATTGACAAGGATGAGAAGGTGCCTGAGTCTCTTGAGGCTCCTCGTTGCTGGTAATATCGAATCCACTGCGGTTGTTGTTCTGGTTATTCGACCACCTCTTCGTGTACCACTGGTCCAGTGCCGTAGATCGCCAGCCCCTCTCTCTTTCTTTTTCAAGCGCGCTGAACGCGGCAGAACGCTGAAGCAGAAATTTTTTCCATTGCTGAGCTCGAAGATACACCGGTAACGTGGAATCCTCTTCGTTGAGGCGGTAGGTCTTTTGTGAATGCGACGCGTCCGGTAATGTCATGAGAGTGTGGACAACTATTGTGCTTCGATGATTATTATTTTTTTTTGCTGTGCTTTTGAGATAATATATGTAAAAGTAATCACAATTAACATGAGAATAACAATAATAATAAAAAGGGGGATGGAAAGACATACAGGATTCTCTATTTTTTAGATCGTAGAGAGTTCCGATTCTCGTTAGCGATACATTTCTAGTTATTGTTCTATTTATAAAAAAAAAATATAAAATATAAAACGCACGTCTTCCGTTCTTCTTAAATCGAGGAATTACTTTTAGATAGACTTCTTAAATTATTATGAAATTGGGATTCTCTCTGGGTTTTTTGCTTCGCTCTGTGGCTCCGAGTTCGGTACTCACTTGTGATCGGAGGCGTGAAATCGTTCGACAAACATGCGCACTCCTGAGGAGCCTATGAGTCGTCCAGAGAGCACCGCCCGAGCGTGCAGCGCACTCCCTTCATCGCAGAAGCTCGCGAGCACACTCGTCACTCTACTCTGCTCATTATCGTCTCCCGTCCCTTCGGGGACCAGATGTCCTTCGTCCTCCTCAAATGCCTTGGGACCATCGAAGCCACTCTCTTCCGGTTCCTCCTCTCCCTCTATCGCACGATTCGCCTGCGCCACTGCGAGAAACCCTGGAATCGAGCGCAGGACCTCCTCTACCACCTGCTGTGGTGCTGCAGGAAACAGGGTGCAGTGCATCAAGCAGGGATCGAGTCGCGGCGTCACCTGCGAGAGGGGCAAATACTGCACCTTCCACCGCCGCCCACAGCATTTCACATTCTGAAGGCGCTTGAATAGCTTCTTTGCCGCCTCTTTATTCGGCACCTCTAGCAGGAGTGTCGCGTTATCGGCTTCCTCAATGACGTCCAGACGGGAGAAGAGACCGGGGGAACTACCGTTCAGGCTGCGGCGCTGTGGCGTTGAAGCCCTTGTCGTCTCCGCCTCGTGCTGCTGTCCCTCCTCCGGCTCCGAGTTACGAGAGGCTGTACCCTTCGGCGAAGCGGTGCCGTGACGCTGTGCGGGGAAGTCCGTTGCAAAGAAGCGCTGCACAATGCCGCGGTAGAGGTCTGGGAGGTCCGACGGCAACTGTGAGATGAGCACAGAGCCATGCACAATACTAGCGGAGCCGCCAGAAGTGGTCTTTCGATTGTTCTTTTTGCTGCTAGACGCCTGCTTAGGTGTCTCTGCGGTTGCCTTATGAGCGTCCATGGTGACCTATCGCACGCTCTTTTTAGTGTAGTTATTCGAGTGATGTATGATGCTCTTCTCAGCTCAGCGGGATAATTAATTTCGTGGAGAGAAATCAGCCTCTTCCGTCTAAAACATAAAAATAAGAATAAATGAAAGAAGGACAACGAAATAAAATGAAAAAAATCTGTAAAAACACAACAGAGGAGAAACAAAAACAAAAAAAGGAAGCACAGCATCATCTGCACCAGCGACTGCATAACTATAAAAGAAATATTCCTTTGACTTCGATGTTTGCTTCTTTGCAAACAAAAAAAATAATTGGGCACCACAAAATTTCCTAGTTTGCTTTTTGTTCTTCGTTGATTCTCTTCTCCCTTCCGGAAAATGCAAGACTCGAGAGCTTCATTTCTCATCCGTCCAGATCTACTTCGCTGATGCCTACCTCCTCACCACTCGTGACGCGACGCCTTAGTCGAGCACACTAGCGGCAGCAAGCGACCACTTCATCAGTTCGTAGTGATGGATGTGGGAAGGGCTGACGTCGTCTTCCTTCTCGCCGTCGTGGTCGAGCCCTGCTCCCGCACCACCCATCGGCGTAGAAGTTTGCGCCTCTCCACCCGCTTTGCCCACGGGTGGCGCTTCTCCTCCTCCACCGTGCAGAGCAGCGGAGGCGGAGGGTTCGCCGTCCTCGCATGGGGGCGCCGGGAGTAAACTCGTTAGACCCGCCACAGCATTCTTTGTATCCGGGTGACGCTGCATTGCCTCCAGTAGTAAGACGCTCCAGAGCTCGGCCAGTAGAGGGAACGCATGGCTGAGGTTGAGAAAGTGTTGAAAGAAGGCATCCAATTCAGCTTCGTACGCCTCCATGTCAAAGAGCTTTGTCCCTTCTTGTGGCGGCGGTGTGAGCGTCTCCGCATCGTCACTACTACTGCTCTCCTCGGAGGGGTAGTCGTCCTCCTGCCAGTTGTCCGGCTCGCTTTTCACCACACCCGAAAAGACGGAGTTCCACGCCTCCGTGTTATTTTCCTCCGTATTCTCCTCTGAATGGTCCATCCACAACAGGACTTCGTTGTATATGGCAGCCACGGCACGCTCCGGGTGAAGGTTCGTCGTCCCCGAGACAAGAGCAGGGGAAGCACCAGAAGACTGATAACGACGCGAAGTGCTCGGTCCATCAAGTCGCTCGCGCATCGGTATGATATTCTCATCTCTGCTAGATGTGGAGCTACTGGTATATACCTCCCACTTACCCCTCTTGAGGTCTTTCCGGTGAATCCTTGTCCCGCGTCGAGGTCTTTTCTTCCCGCTCGCAGAGGGCTGCTGACCCATCTGTGCCTTCACTTCTGCAGGGTGGGACTCCTTGGCGAGCTGTCTACACTCCTCCACGGCAGCGGCAAAGGCACCAATCAGCATAGCGCTCATCTCAGGATCCCCACTTAGTGGCGGAGCAGCCGGCGCATCACTCTCGCCATCGACCACCTCGTCCACCATCAGCCTCCTGCTGGAGCGATGCCGATGACGATTATGATGCTGCCTATCATCACCAAGTTGTGCCTTGCCTCTGCTCCTCGCGCTCAGCGGCACCCCTGGCGTCAAGTGCCCCTCCAACGAGCGAAACGTTTGCGTCATGGATTGTACTGTGTGACGCGCCATGTGTGACAAGGAGAAGGAAGCCTTCTCCGCCTCTCCAGCCTCAACGCCATCACCACCTCTTTGTGGTTTTCTCTTTAATCCGTTCATAGTTTCGGTCAGCGCCGAGGTCTGCGATGGGGGAGACTGAGAGTTGGCCAACGGACGTGATTCACTACTCCGGAGCAGTGGAGAATGAGCTATGAAGGCCTTCACGCTCCCGTCTAAGCCGGTAGTAGTCCGCTGGTTCTTCGAGGCAGTCGCAGTCTCCTTCTTCTCCGTCAAGCTGCTGCTTTGCAACACTACATTCTCTTTCTTTCGATTGGTCTCACCGGTAATGTCCATGAGGGATCGGCTACTACGTAAGGTGCGACCAAGCCCATCCTCGTCGTCGTTGTCGTGGGTGTCCTCACTTTCACTTCCGTCTTCTATAAGGCGCTGCTTGGTCGGCACGTCCAGCTTTTCTTGACTGCGGTCACGACGAATTTCCTTCTTTTTGTTCGCGATGAAGACATTCAATGGCAAACTGGAGTTCTGTCGCGCGTTCGCCTTGGGGCGAGCAGTGAGTTTCACGGATGGCGCGGTAATGGTATTTTTGAGCGTACTTGCCACTGCGGTGTCGGTCAGGTGGTCCTCTGATTTATTTCGAGTCCCTGCAGGACCCGTACATCCGAGCGTGCTCTCATTCCCCGCTCGGCCAGGTCCACTTCGCAGTGTCGGGGACAAAAAATTGTGGCCGTCGCCGATCATCACGGTGGTGTCGTTGTCGTCCTCATCCATGACTTCCTCGATTTCATGCGAGTCGTACAAGTCCTGGAAGCCATCGTTGTTGCTCTCGTCCGCAGCTTCACCGCCCTCGACAAGATCGTAGAGGTTCAGAAAGTGATTAAAGCCCAACACATTTAGCAAGACTGCTTCAGGAAGGCGCAGCACACCACGGTTCTTCTTCGTGAGTCGACTACTGTGGTGATGCGAGTGGTGCGCGTTACTGTGGCGGCCCTTGTCGACCACAGACGTCGAGCCACTCTGCAGCAAAGTGCTCGCCGTCGTCTCGTCTAACCGTGAGACCCTAAGGGATTGAGAGAGTGGCCTGCGTGGTTGGGAAGACGACACTGTCGCTCCTCGTGGGGTGCCCCCTGCTCTCTCCTGCTCTTCCAAGGGCTGCTGTTTGCCCTTGCTCGTGTTGGCACGCCAGTAGTCCTGCGCCGTCTTCTTCTGCGTCATTCGCGCTGCGCTAACCGCAGCGCCGATATAGACGACTCCGCCCTGCGGCGGCGGCGCAACGGTCCGAGAGGAGGTCGTGTTCACGCTAGGAGAGCGTATCACGGCGCTAGAGCTGGAGAGGGCTTCCTTGCCCGAAACTAACTCGCTGCGCATCAGAGATGGTACTCGCGTCAAGAAGCCACTGCGACCCAGCGCATTATGAACAGAGGCAGAGAGAGATGAATTGCGCCCGGGGCTCTTTTGCCCCTTTGCGGTTATGGAAGTAGGCGGTGCGGTGTTCGGCTGGCGACCTCCTCCACTTCCCATCGCTCTCGACGAGCGCCTGCTATCCCTTGTGGGCTTCGTTTGGGTATTTCTCAACAATGGGCTGGATACACTGTTTCCCAAATTTTGACTGGCCCGTGTGGATTTGCCAGAAGATGGTCGACACCTGGTATCTCCCTCTCGCATTCGAGAGGCCGCGTGCATACTATTCCATTGAGGGGCGGTACTCTTACCCGAACGCAGTCCCGCAACAACAGGCGAATCGGTCCTACTACGGGTAGCCGCTAAAGTGGCATTGCCTTGTTGTATCCTGGCGTGATCGGAGGGTCGAACGCTTCCAGAGGTCCTTAACTCTTTCGAGATCGCTGCCGTGGAGTGCCGTTGCCGCGGGGAGACGGAGGAAGAGGCGGAGTCCGAGCTGGAACCCTCGGCATGAATGTGCTCTGAGGAGGAAAATACGGTAGGACTACTGCTGATCTCGAAGGAGTGCGTGGTCGAACTCATCAAATCCGTGGAAGAATAGAAAGAGGAAGAGGAGTTTTCTCTCGTGTTACTCACGCTAGAATCCCCAGAAGCGCCATCCACACCTCCAGCCGTGCAATGACGTCGGTCGCGCTCCAACTCACCCGAGCTGCGAGAGTCTGTCGTCGAGGACACCGCTTTGGTTCTCGCTTGTGGATGCGGCGCTGTGAGGAAGGAAGAATAGGACACGATCGACCGCATCGGTGAGGTCTGATGGAGAGACATCCGGCGCTGATGTTGGCTCTTGTATTTTTCCTTCATGAGCTGTTGTGGGTCGAGGACGGTGAGCATGGAGTTCGGCACAAGAGGGTGTCCTTTGTTGGTACGTCCAGCTGCAGCGTGTTTGCTGCTTCCACCGCGCTGGCTCTCTGCGTACTTTAACGAGTTCACTGAGGAGGCGAGCAGCGCCGCCGTGATCGTAGCCGACGCGACGCCACCACCCACATCCCCGTTGCCCGCCACGGTGTTCCTAATGCTCAATTGCGAAAGGTCAATACTGCAAATCGTTTCAGAAAGGCTAGTGGATTGGGGAGCTTCACTACTGCTTCTCTGCACCATAGGCTTTGTCCCACTAGACATCCCTGTTTCGGTGGATGTGGATCTTGCTGCAGCAGAGAGCACGCTAAAGCCTGCTTCTGCACTCGTATTGTGTCCCATGGTGTGGCTCGATCCTGACGCCCAAAAAGGAATGCCACCTCCATCCGCAGACCCGCGCAACGGGGGCACGGGAGACGGGAAATCGCTATCATAACTGCGCATCATGGATGGCACGGAGTTCGTGCCGGTGGTGGTCGGCCCCCATGGGTGTGGCGATGGAAATACCGTAAAGAGACTCTCACGGTCATGTTCGTTCGGGGAAGAGGTACAGGAGACTATCATTTCAGAGGTGCGGTCTGCACAGCGCTCCATCAAATGCTGAAATGCGGCAGGCAGCGTAAAGGGCTCCAGCACGTGGGCTTGAAAGATATCCTCCTCCTTCTCCATGCTTAAATCCCCCAGACTTAAGTCGGGAGTACTGGAGCCACCTCGGGTCACCCGGTGGAAGCTCTCTGAGCGATTCAACGAATCCTCCCACTCCGACAGCCCGTCCCCCTGTTGACAGTTCTTCCTACCATACCGTTCACCCCCACCGTCGTGCGGAATAGTCAACGCACACGTTCGGCCGTACCGCCGCGATGCCTCTGCCCGCTCTCTTTTCTGGACTTCCAGCCCTCGCGCGCGGCGCTTCTCCATGTCATGGAAGACCAAATCATGATACGCGAGCAGCAGCTCCCCAAAGGAAGAGGAGAAAAAGAGCTCCACCCGAGTGGGGGTGGGGCGACAGGGGCCCCCTACCGCATCACCACGAACAGAGCTGAGCACCCCATCCGTGGGCACCGCACGGGGATGGGGCATTGTCGTGGTGATCAGGACCCCGCTCGTAGGCGGCGCAGTTGTGGGAGACGTCGTCGATGGACTAGCTGTGGCAAAGAGCGCTCCACCCAGAGCGGTTCTCATGCTGAGCGCCGCTCGCCCTGCATCTTGTGCATTCCGCGTGACACATCGTTCTACCGCAGGAGACGGAGTGGCTCTCGATGGAGCCATGGGACTCACTCCGTCCGGCGGAGCTCCCTGATGCCCCGCAGCTGTAGTGGCTCGGGCAGACTGGGGGCGAACCTTAGAAATCTCCAGCGACAAGTCGTAAGTGAACCACCCATCCTCCAGCAGTTCGTTCACACTCGGACGCTGCAACGGATCTAGTTCGACGCAGCGTTTAACGAATAGTCGGAGCGCTGTGGACCACACCGACGAAGCTAGAAGAGGTAGCGGTTCTTTCTGAAAGTGTACACTGCTGTAGGAGTGCTGGGGTAGTAGGTTCCCTCCCGCACTGCGTGGGCTGTGCCTTCCACCGCTGGTTCCGAACTCCTCCGCCAATTGGGTGAGTTCCATCAGCAGCATGCCCACCATCCATACATCCGATGCGAGGGTGGGGCGGCAGGAAGGCTTCACCGTGTTGGGGTACCGCAGTCGGAACGGTGACTCGGGCTCGCACATGTCCTCCAGCATCGACTTCTCCTCGCCCTCCGGAATCCAAGCAAGCTCCGACTGAATCCACTCCGGGGGCGGGACCGCATCCCCGGCGGCCTCGATCAACGGGAAGTACGATAAGTCAGCAAACCAGCTCTTCTCCCACATCCACGGAGTGCAGTCTGCGGAGAACGGCGCGCAGGAGTGGCTCTCGGACAGTGTCACAGTGGGTTTGGCCTCTTCCGAACTGACGGACGTGGTGCGGGAAGAGCTCTGACTCTGGCTTTTGCTGTCACACGGTGATGCTTCTTTTACGGTATCTCTCTTCTTTTTTCGGAGTGCGGGCTTTACCTTGTGGGTGGGCGTGCGCTTGGTCTCCCGATTCGGTTTACCCGTTGTGGCCGCCACTCCGCGGCTTTCAGTGGGCTCCTCCTTCAATGACGCAGGCTTCAGCGCACTCAGCGGTAATATGAATTCCGTCTTGCACTCAGCGGTGTTGGTGGGGCTCCAATTCGGTCCTACGGAAGCGAACGGACTCCCCTCCGCCGGAGCTTCACTCGCACTCCATTCATTGTTGTTCCGCGTCAGAGGAGCAGCTGTAGCTGCCAGAGAAGGTGTGGGATCCACAAAGGCAGGGGCAGGGCGTCGCCGCAGCTTGGCTTGCAACGTTTGCGCAAGTTCTGTAGCGATGGTCATCCCGCAGGCCGCCTCCACACGTTGATGTGGCCGGTCCGCGAGCAGCACTTGCGAGGACCAGCGCAACGGTGAAGAGGCACCCGCGGTAGTGGGCAGCACAGACTGGATGGGGTTCCCAGTGCTGCTGTTGTAGTGGTTCCCAGAGAGGGCGTGCAACGGAAGGGGGGTTACGGGTGGTATCCTCGTCGATGTTGAAGTCGGCGGTGGTTCACTCCCGTGAGAAAGAGAGTTAAAGGGACGATCATTGCGGGCAGTGGGGCGAGGGGCGGAGTGCAATCCCACAGTACTGCTAGAGGCGACCAAGGGCATCCGCGGCGAAAACGTCGAAGAGATCTCTGCCGAGAGAGGCGTCAGAGAGTGGTTCCCTTTGGCAGTGGTGAGAGGTGTGGTGTTTATCCCAAACGTTCGAGTAGACTTGTCTGAAGCAGCGGTATGGAGTGCGCTGTCCTCTTTGAGAAGGCGTCCAGGAATCGATTGAAGTGGGAGAGGTGCCGGTAGCGGTGCGGGAACGCCAATATGCACGGGTAAATGTGCGACAGACACCTCCGTGGACGGTTGCAGCGGCACGTCTTGCCAGTAGACGGTGCTCGGCCCCAGCAGCCGTGGAGCCGCAGAACGAGGGAGTAAGTGAGGGGAGGGATGGCTTTCGCAATGGGGTCCCTCGCGAGCAGTACGGCAGGAACTCAGGGACGCCCCAGCAAAGGAAATCCCGGTAGCACCACCTCGAGAAGGGAAGCCAGCAATAGTACCTACGGTGCGACTCGGAGGCGGTCCTTGGCACACCACCGGCGTCCCCCCGCCTCCATTTGCTTCGTCCTCCACCGCCGTCACGTGTGGATCAGAGGCGTGTTGAGGTCGTCGAGTTGGGCTTCGAGCGGCAGAGGGAAGTAACTCCCGGTCCGTCCGTTGTGCTGGTTCTTGCAATTCATTGATGTCAGTATTCGTGGGGAAGTCCTGTGACATGCGGGATGAGCCCATTCCATCACACACGACAACGCCGCTGCTGCTGGACAATGGTTTTCCATTTGGTGGTGGGGAAGGCGGAGAGGGCGATGTATCGCGGAGCGGCCTTAGCTGCTGTGGGTTGGTAGGGCGGAGTTCCGTGCCGTTGTTCCGTCGAGGCGTAGAAGGCTGTTCACACGACTCGTTGTCTTCGGTGTGGTGGTTCGTCAGCCGTACCGTTGGATTTCCCTCTTGTGGATGCCGAGGGACGGAGGACCGCCGGCCTCTCCCGCTCGTCTGGGTTGAGTAGCCTGGAAATTGAAAGGCGTGTAGGGAGTGCATGAATGCCTTTTCAGGGCTGTACAGACGGTGTACGGGGACGACCACCTGTGGTGGCAGCACCCCACTGCTGTGTCGTCTCGCCGCACCTGAGCACGAAGGAAGGGTTATGTCACGTGTCTCTTCTTCTCTGCTGCCCTCCAACTCCAGTGACGGCGGCGCTACCTTACGCTTGGGAAAGACTTCTCTGTAAATCAGCGGCACCGCAGTTGTCGCTTCCGCCTTTGGTGGTGTGGACACCACCGCGTTCTCCTCTTGCCCGAGGCTAGTGGCGATGGAGTGTGGGGTAGTGGTTGGCGCTGTACCCTTCATGGGAGAGCCATTGCCTCCCGCACTGGGTGGCGCAGCAAACGGACTGAGCTTTTTGGAGCGCAAAAGAGTTCTCCGCGTGGCCTGCTCTACATGATAGACGGAAAAGACATTGGAACCTGTGACTCCCCCATGAGGAACACCCTGACGGTGCAGCACACGAAGCTGTGTCAGAACGCCGCGAATAATGTTACGAATAACCTCCTCCTGCTCTGCAAGCGTGGGAGTGGAGGTGGACGCGGTGACGCCACTGCTTACCCCCTCCTCCAATCCGAGAGGGCTGCCGCCCACCCCCTGCCCCGCCGCCGCATTCGAAACGGCAGTGGACAAAAAGTGGGGCTGCAGCCAATCGCGAAACACTTGATGGATGTTGCCCTGCTGAACCACCGGGGTGGATAAGGCCACCATAAAGACCGACTCATCGTCTTCTGGAATAGGGTGTTGTCGATGCACTGCCGCCTCGGGTTCCTGCTCACGTGGGAGACGCGGTTCACCGGCGCCGTCGTCTTCTGTGCCACGACGATGCCGGATGTCCCCGACGCTTTCCAGAGCAGACATAGCCGCCTTTGCGTCCTTAGCAATCCCTTCCTCCATCCCCACTCCACCTTCCTCACCGGCCTTGCTGGAGTCGATGGCAATATGGAGATTAGTCGGGTACCCTCGCAAACGCACAGCAGACTCCGAGTTCGATCTCTGCAACGGCTTTGAAAGGCACCGCTTGGTGCTGCTCTTGATGGGCTGTGTACTCGCACTTCGCCCCATGTTGGGAGGTGGCTTCGGGCTGGTGCGCTTCGGGAAGGGAAACGTTTGACTCAGATTCCTGTGGTCACGATTCTGGTTGCCTTTGGGGCCAAGAAACTCGCCTCGTCCACCAGCGGTCGGTGAGGCAACCCCCAGTTCGTCGGGTGTGCAGGTAGGAATAAGCGTCTGAGGCGTTGGGGTGGGGGGTGGGGGTTCCATAAAGTAGGATTTATTGAAGCGCTTATCTGTAAAGAGCTGTACTCCCAGATAGGGCATCATATACAGCGGTTCTCCAACCTCAACCTCATCATCTTCTCCGACCAACTCGGGGGAGTCCTCTTTGATTGTCTCTTCGAGCTCGTTCGCTTTAACAGCAGCAACGTGTTGGTGCGAAGATATGCAGGTGGAGTCCTTCATTTCCTGCGTGGCCAACCGTGTCGCGGAGGTCGACGCGCTCTCAGAACTCCACCGAGCTCCGTCGCTCCTTCGCCGCGGTGGCTGGTGCGGCTGCGAGGAGGCAGCGAACTCGACCTCTCTCACACTCGTGCTGTTCTGCTGCCCCGATGAACGCTGAGGACAGTTTTGCTGCACAAATGATTTGGGAGACTGCGGAGTGGTTGGCGTCACGACCTTCAGCAGGATCCCTAGTGAGCTTTCCGAGTTGCAGCTGTGCTGTCCTTTCGAGGAAATGAGGGAGGGGTTGGATGCATTTGTGCTGTGGTGGTGATGCGTTGGGTGATGGGAAATTAGCCCTTTCGAGGACCGCCGACTCCTAAAGGAGCTGGGGGATCCTAGTGGCCCTGTAGTGGTGGTGGTTAACACGGGCAGATTCCACGCGGGATGCAGCCCAACGGACGATCGATGCTGCTGAGAAGTCTCAGATGGTGGCCCGTGTGAACCGTCTGCTGTTGCTGGTTTGTAATCGTACCAGGGCGGTGGGTGTGCCGCCGTCGTGGTATCCACCTGTGTGGGTCCACGGCGTCTTCCTTGAGCCGCTTCTAAATCCGCATTAATGGCTGCGCCATGTGCGAGCACGCAGGTAGACTCCGCCGAGGCAGGACTGGGAGTCATCGCATTCGGTAACCCCGACGTCATTTCCGTGGCCGGTACATCTATTCCACAGTACCATTGCAGGCGTTGGAAGAGCCCGTCCGCAATAGCACTTGCAGCACTGGTCAAGTCCAGCGCCTCCAGGTCCGCTTCGTCGGCCTGCAGTAAGAGAGCCTCAAAGGGCGATACTTCCACCGTGAAGGGGGTGTGCAGCATGGTGCGATACCACGAGGCAGGCCACAGCGGATGCCCAGCTTGTTCGCCCTTTTCAAACGGCTGTTCGGTTTCCAAAAGAAGGCTTTCCGCCACAAGACTCGAGCTTCTCCCGCCGCCTTCCGTGTCGTGCTCCATCGGTGCAGGAGTACTTCCCAGCATAGAGGAGAGGTTCCCATCCGTATAGTTTGCTGGGCAATCCGCTCGCTCTTCTCCTTCACGGGAGTCCTCCAGTCGGAGAGCGAAACTTCGACTCTTACGCTGTTCTGTACACCCCCTAGTAAACCCCGCGCCACTACTGCTAGGAAGGCGGTCCGGGGTGTTGCTAAAGCTCGGCGGCGTGTCGCCCGCGGAACTCTTGAGAGCGATGCCAGCGCTCTTTCTCCCAGAAGCCTCGTGCTCTCCAAACGGTGCCATGGGTGAAATGGTGTCTGGCTGTTGTCGTGGTGATCGTTGTGGCTGCTTATGACTGTTAGGATTGCCACGTGGTCGAGCCGCCCTCGAAGGGGTGGTGGACGTTGTCGGAGTATCCACTGCGCCAGCCGCCGCTCCAGAAGAAGCCCGTCCTCGGACCGCTAAACTTCCGCGTGCAGCGCCACGTCCCGCCGAGTTCAGCGGACGGCTGCAAGCGGTTGTGCTACCCACAGTCGTGGTGCTGGAACGACGGAGGTGGTGCGTGCGACTATTGCTGTCAACAAGACCTCCAGTATTATTTCCCTTAACATTCATATTATCACTGTTGGCTTTTGTTTTGGAAGCCGCACCAGCGCCTACTGTGAAGAAGGTACGTTCAGTGCCTTTGCCCCTTTGTACTACTGGTGGATACTTCACAAGGTTGCCCTTCTTTCCTGGTGCAGACTTACAGTTAATGGAATTTTTTGTGCTCTTGGGTTTCGTGTTATTGTTTTTGTCTGTTCGCCCATTGGCGCCATTCTTCCTTTCGCCCACAGTGCTCGATCTCGCCGTGGACGGAATCACGTTGTCGGTGGACAGCAATGAAAACGAATTGGTGTTGGTGGTCGGCAGATCCAAAAAATGGCGAACCGATGAGCGTCGCCTGCGCTCTAGCATATTCACCCCATCCTCCTCGCTCTCGAAGCGCAGCGCCTCGTGGTCCCCCTCCTCCATCTTCAGCGAGGGATCCAGAAGCCCTCGGGACAATTCGTCATTCTCGCCTTGGTAGGTTGCGCGGGTGGCAAACTGCTGTCCGCGTTGGGTGTAGAGCAGATCGTCTTCGAAGGCGCTGCTGAGAGAGTGGACGCTGCCGCTATCACCGCTGGACGACGTAGAGGAGGAAGACGAGCCCCCACTGCCTTTCACCTTTCGTTGCCCTACAGCCGCCGGGTTCCGCGTTTGTGTGCCCTTCCCATCGCTGCGGCTCTGACGTCGACTGCGCCACTCCGCTGCTTGCAATTCAAGGCGCCAGTGCTCCTGGCGTTGCTCGTGCTCCTTCCACAAGCTCGTCAGTCGCTGAAAAAGGGAGAGGCGAAGCGCAATGAATTCTTTCACCAGGCGGCTCGAGGTTTTGCGGACCATCGAAGCGGTGATGGTGTACAGCCGCACCGCACACGGGTTGCTCGTGGAAGGCAGTACCACCTGGTTACAGTGGTTCGGCTGCCGGATGAAGGAGGAGGACTGAGTGCGGTGGTACGCTGTGGCGGTGGGGGTGGAGGTGGGGTTGTTCGCCGTGGACATAGGGGGCGTGAAAGTATTCTGTATAAAGTGATTTGGGCCCGCATTGGGAGTTTGTGGAGAAGAAAGAGGGTTCCCCTGCGGTTGCGGTTGTTGAATCGCAGACGCCATCATTATAGCCGTGGCGGTGACACTAGAGGTCGACAGGTGGTCTTCCTGCCAGCCCCGCAGTACCGCTGTGTATTGCCGAATGTTGTACGGGGCCAGAATGATACCATCATTCGAGGCATTCGTCCTGGGTTTGCTCACTTCGGTTTGCTCGTTATGAAGCTTCATTCCCAGTAACGTGTTCCTATATGCCGCCCAAGAGGAGGTGTTCATAGGACCTTGAAAGCCTAGGCCACTATCTGTACCGGCACCGGTACCCCGATGGCCCCCTTTGCCTCTTCCTCTAGATTGAGGTGGCACATTTTGGGCCACGGGCTGCACCCATTCCAGTAAACGCCCCAGTGTGTACTTCGACGATGCTTTCAAAGCGGCCTCGACCCTCGGATGCAGAGCACCGGAGCCACCAGCCGCCGCATCCATCCCTAGAAAGCGAAGGGCCTCCACACCCAGCCCACGTGGAACGGCGGGATGTGGCTGCGCCGCAGGGGAGACGGAGACCACCGCATTCCTTCCGCCACCCGTTCCCTCTGCCCATTCACTAGCGGTCCCAGTCGCCGCACTCAGTAACGCTGGATCCACATGTTTAATATTGGGAGGAGGCAACAAGCTCGCTGTTGGGCCGACAAATGGAGAAGAGAGCGTCGTCGTCTGGGTTGGTGAACCCGTCTGGGACACGAGTGAGGCCGAGCGCTCCCTATCGCTCGTCAGATGAGAGATCACGTCGTGCTCCGGGGAGACGACAAAGCTCAAGTTTGGCAGTATAGACGCCTTCGTTTCATTCGTCGAGCCATCATCCCGGCCACCCTCCGCTGACGAGTGTGGGCGATGCAGAGCAAATGATGCGAGTGGGTGAAAGGGGAATGGCACACTATCTCGTCGTTGCGGCGAATTCGAGCTTGTCGGCCCCCTCCCTTCAGGGTCTCCCCCCTGCAGCTGTGTCGCTGTTGTGCTCCGCGCCGAGGCCACATTCTCCTCCTCACCAGACGACACGACCTTCTCCTCCGTTGACCTCTTTTGCTGGGTGTACCGATCTATTTTACCGGAGGAATTCACTCCATCCTTCGTGGGCCGCGCGGCACGCCAGTGCTCTCCCACACTCAAGGCAGTCTCCCCATAGGCAGTGATGATCGGGTAGGGCATCACTTTGCCCAAACCACCCAGCGTTCCGGTGGAGAGGCTGCTGTGAGCCGTCCCTCCACCAGCGCTTCCAGCTTCCTCACCCCGTACAGTGCTAATGTTCGGATCGATGAAGGTGAAGACGAATTGAAAGGGAATGCCGGACAGACGCAGGAATGGTGGTAAGGGGTGGCCTCTGTGCCTTTCCTCAGACAGTGCCTTCTCCCCACTACACGGCTCCGCCGTAGAAGCACGTTGTGGAGCCCCAAAGTCATTCTCCATCATCCGCCACATCATCCAGACGAATTTCGAAGCAGTTCTCTGCATCCCGTGGCCCTGTGCGGCGGCGGAGCCCGAGCTGAAGCTGGGGAATGAGCTGGAGGTCGGTAGTGCCGCCCTCGCCGAGGTCATCCCGCTGGCAATGAAGGGCGAACTCGGTAGTGATAAACCCGGAGACTTGGTCGTCTGCGAGGAGTTCGAGTTTGAAGAGGGCAATCCCGTATTTGGAGTAATGCGCTGCTCCGCAGGGAATGCTAACATATACTGTAGCAACGGGTGTGGCACTGGAAACGGCTTCCCTGTCCCTAGCTGCTGCATGGTGAAGGTGAGTTGGTTCTCCGACTGCTCTCGTTGAGCAGCAGCGGCAGACATCTCTTCTTCCCGTCCAGCCGCACGCGATACACCTGCAGCGGTGGCCCGTGGAGATGCAAGCGGACCATCGAGCACCTCCACACGGTGGAGATTTCCCAACCGGGGGGTGGTGGTGGCGGATTTCGGACCCCCACGCTTGGAGTGCCGACCAGCGGACTCCGGGTAATACAAACTCCCGTGACGACGTGGGGTGCGGGAGGAGTTTCGCTGTGGCGAAACCTCACGCAACGCCCGACTCCCCACACGCGGATGCAGTCGCTGCTGCCGCAGTGCCAACCCTCTCGATAAGAACGGTGCCAGTGGTTCTCCTTCACCCATCGCCGTCGCGCTGGTGTGCGTGCCATCAAGGCGAGGAGTGGTGGAGGTGAGCATTCCGGCATAGGAAGCGCTGTGACCGTCCTCCCCGTCGTCGTTCCTGTCGTCGTCCGCAGAGCCGTTGGAGGCCCTCCCATCTGCTCGGTGTTTCGACCGGATCTCCGCGTCGGTGCTCCCTTGCGCCGGAGGGGCAGGGGCACCGCCTGGTGCTCGCCGGCCTCGCGGCTTGTTCCGGAAGAACTGCTGGGAAGCCGAAAAGACGCCGCTGCTCGTGACCCGGCGGCGGTTTGCCAAGAGTTGTTTTCTTTTTTGACTCCGCTGTGTCTGCGTGGCGATCGCTTCTGCGTGCTCTTTCGAACGATTCGCCGCAACGTAATTCAGCAGCGCAGAGTTTCTCGCCGCAATGGCCTTGAATAAGTTCACAGAGGCAGGTTTGTTACCCTTTCCGTTGCTGCTGTGCCGCCCCGCCGCATCCCCCCCACCCGCGCTGACAAAGGTGTGTGTCGCGCTATTAAATGTCAAACCCGAAGGGAAAGAAGACATGGAATAGCTGGGTGACATTTCTGGTAGCACACTGCTTCCGCTGCTCTCCAGTACACTACTTCCCGTGATTGCTACACCACCTCCCGCTGTTGGCGCAGACGTCGAGGTGCGCACAGCAAGACTGCTTCGCATTCCTGAGCCGCCCATTCGTCGGCTGGCACGATCCCCTCCACTGGTGTGCGATACCGTCACTCCAGATCCGGAGCTGGTAGGCAGCGCTGCAGCTGTGTGCGGTGCGGCGGCACTTCGGTATCGGCGTGCGTGCGGGCCCACCGCAGTCGGATCTCCTCCGTCTACCGCACTGGTCAACGGGGCCGTACTACCCAGTCTTCCTGGCGCACTTGGGCTATGGGGATTGCGACGGCTGCTGGGGACGTTTTCGTTCCTTCTCGGAGCCGAATTCGGGGACGCCGGCGCGGCGAAAGAGACGTACGGGACGAGACCTTTCAAACTTTCCACTCGGCTCACCCCACCGGGCGGACTGAAGTCCGTAGCACAGCTCCCACTGAACGCAATGGTGGTGCTGTAGCTGTTCGCACTGCGCAGTCCAGCCGTGAGAGTGCCGCGCGAATCAGAGTCCATCCCTTCCACCAGGTGCAGCTGCAGCTGCGATACTGGTGCCGCCACGCTAGAGGTGCTATGCATTGGAGATCCCGAGTGCCAAAACGGATGCCCCGTTCCACTATGCGGGACCCCTGCCGTCATGTGTTCATGCAAATGCGAGTAAAACGAGTCATTGATGGCTCGACCGGTTCGGAATCCCGTATTCCAGCTTGGTGTACCCCCGCCACTGCTACGAATCCCTGCGACCCCCGGCTCCTTCAGCGTCTCATCATTCCTTTTCTCACCTCTTCTTGCCGAGGAGTGAAAGCATTGTGCGTCCTCTTCCTGGTCTTGGTCTGGTGCCTGTGCCTGGCGCTGCGGCTCCTCACCATTGGTGTCCGACTCCAGCATGGCATTGCTGGAACAGTGAACCTCGGGCTGAATGAAGGAGAGATGGGCTGTGGACGGCAGACGGCCCTCCCACCCTGTCGGAAGGGAGTCGCTGGACAGTGTGTTCGGACGCTGGTGCGGCGGCCTTCTCGAGCTGTATTCTCCATGTGGTGCCAGAAACCCCGCCTGCATCCCGCGGCGTCCACTGTGAAAAAACCCGTGGAGTTCCTCATTTGCCTGTGTCGTACCGCTCGCCTCTACGTCGAAACGGAAGTCCTGGGCAGGGTCTGAGCTGCGCTCGTCTAAGCCTTGTCGATGATCTTGAGCGTTGGTAGTGGAAGAGGACTGTGGAAAGAGCAGCCCCTTACGTCGTCGTGGCATCGCTCTTGCTTTCAATCTTGGTATCACTTAGACGTTTGTCCTTGAGAACCGGGTGCAATAACACTCAGTAGTCCTTTGTCGCTGTGGTATTTTGTGTGAGGATAGTCCGAAGTCGAGGGATGAATCCTTGATGAAAATTGAAATCCAAGTTGGCGATGATGAATATGCGGGAGGATGCCGCTGCCAAAACAAAGCAGTAAAAGAGAGAGCTTTTTCTTTACCAGTGGGAAGGATTACTATTAATAATATTATGTTCTTCCTTGATCGAGCTAAGAGTTCGGAGATAAGAAAATGTTTGTGATTTTGATAATCTAGACACACTTCTGACGCGTAGTGAAGTATCGGCGGAGACCACAATGATAATCGTAATAGTAATATGAATATATATATAAATATATATTAACTGTACTGCACAAAATAAAAGTAACAGCGATAATAAAAAAGAAAGACACTTTATTTTTCTCTTCTTTGTCTCTGAAATCAATGTAATTTAGTTGAGTTTCTGACTCGCGGTGTTCAGACTTCGAGCTAGGGCTCCTCTTACTGTAAAACGTTTTAGAAAAGGCACCACTTTTTTAAGGCTCAATCCTCACACGATGATTTGTAGTATATACGCAGCAAATAAGACATGATATTTCAGAAAGCCCAAGTCGAAAAGAAAAGTAAAAGGGGGGGACAAAGAATACTCGTTATCAAAAAGAGAATATCATGAAACGGAAATATCACATCCGTCGACACACAGCAAAAAAAAAAAGAACTTTGTAAAATTACTTTATTGAAAACTTCCGTCTCTCCTTTCCAGCATCATTCCCTCTTAGTTAAAGCGCGTACTTCATCATGTGAGAACATGAAACCTAACGAACAGATGACACTAGTGTGTACAAATACAGTGTACAATGTACAGGCGTCTTGTTGGATTTTTCTAGACTTTTTTTTTTCTTACTGATATTCTTCTTCGTCCTCGTGTTGACCACCTTTCGTCGTCCGTATTTTTCTTATTTTCTAAGAAACCTTCTTTCAGTTCTCTTTTGAATCTTTATTCCTATTGTTAATAGATTCATGCAGTCACCTTACCTCATTTGCTTTTTTTCGTATACATTTTTTTCTTCCCGCCTCCTATTCGATTTCTTCCTTTTTCCCACTTCAAAAGAGAACAAAAGCACTCATGTTACGTCACCATCTTAGCATACAGTTGTCGAAACATGTCGTCCTCCTCCTCCTCCTCCTCTGGTTCATCCGCCTCAGACGGTACTCCTACTCGTCGCGGTTGGAGAGGCTTCGATTCCGTAACAGAGGTTGAAACTCCCTTCCGGGAACCGTCCAACGGTATCCTTGTTTCCCGATCAGCACCTCCAGAAGCTCCGGCGATGCACTCTGCAACGCCTCTTCCCCCTTCAGCTGAAGGAACCGCAACAGCAACTGGCACAGCCGCACCAGTGGACGGAGAGCGAGGAATCTCCTCGCGTCGATCCGAAGCGCGAGGCGCTGCATCGCGCTCCTCCTGCTGTCTCTTCTTCTTTTCTGTGTAATCGGTAATGGTGGTGGCAGAAAACGGGGTCGAGGTGAACATAGAGAGTGTCGACAAGGCATCTGGATGAGGGCTCCACCGCATCGGAGCGTACGAGCGAGTAGGTGGAGCCGGTAAGGTCGTGGAGGGGATATCACGCTTCCAATTGGAATTCGTAAGGGAGCTTTTTATGTGGGAAGGGAGTGGAGGGGGTAACCAGGTGGTCAGAATAGGTGCGGTGGGTGGAGGCTGCAATTCTTCCATTAAGGCATTCCACGTTTCATCATTTCGAGACCCCACAAAGCTGCTTTCCGTGGAGCTCGGCTCCTTCACGGTCAAACACGCTTCTTTATTGGGTAAAATGGGTTGCTTCGTTGAGCGCCGATCCGCACGGTGGTTTGTGCTCTTAAAGTGGATTTGCCATTGGTCTTTAATCCCTTCATCATCTTCGTCCTGCTCTATTACCATCTCCTCTTCGTCCTCCGTCGGTGGCAGATCGGGGACTTCCATACCATCCACGTGTGGCCGCAGTCCTAAACGTCTCGCGTGCTCCGCTGCCTGGCGTAGGAACGGGTGGTGCAGCGCCGCCACCGCAGACGGCATGCGATGACATGGGTCGGGGTGCAGGAGCTGCTTCACAAAATCGATTGCCTCCGCACTCACCCCTTTCCAGTGTTCACTAGTGCATCGCGGGCCTTGCTGCTGCTGCAAGAGTTGACCCGCACGAGAGCTGGCGTTAAAAGGAAAAAAGCCACTCAGAAGCACATGCGCAACAATTCCTGTGGCGTACAAGTCCAGTTGATGGGCTTCTCGCAGTGGCACTAAGCGTTTCTGTGGAGGTTGTTCCTTCGATGCCTCCTCCCTTTCCTCCGTCTTGTGCGGTAACGCTTCCGGCTCCTCCTCACGGCCACCGCCGAAGACGTGTTGCAGCATCCACTTCAGCATTTCTGGAGGAAGATACCGCTCTGTACCACACGGGGTGAGAAGCAGCATCGGCATTGAAGGGTTGGGCAGCGCAGGAAAGGTCGTCGAGGACTCTCGAACAGCGGAGGAGGTGGAGGTGGAGCGGGTCCGGGCGGTGTTCACCACTGGCAATGCGGGTGTCGTGCGATGTGGTGCTTCCACCTGGGCAGACGTCCCTCCCCCATCGCTTCCGCCGAATAGTGCAGTACACGGTGAAAGTGGTGAAGCGGAGCCGGAGTGTAGGTGTGAAGAACCCGAGGTCGAACTCCGTTGTGACGGTCGAGCCACGAGGACTTGGCCAGGATGGCTGTCGTGACGCTGTGTCGGCGTGTCTGTCTGAAATCCCAACGTTCCATGAGCGGCGGTAGACTTGAAAGGAAGGTGGTGAGAAGAGGAGCGAAGACCGCTGACCCCCTCGACCTCCTCAGCATCTTCCACCGCAGCGCTCTGGTGAAGCGAGCCTCGATACGGCTCCTCCACAGTAGCGCTGCGAGAAGTCCAGGCAGGGGAAAGGAAGCAGGGAGCGGCAGGTCTGCCACCCGCAGGGAATCCGGACGTCTGATCTCGTTCGTTCATGGCACGCGATTGCAGTGAATCGGCCCTCGTCCCAAACGATGTCCCTGGCACTTGGGGAGCATGCGTATTCGCCAGAGACATGTGTGACGCATACGAACCACAAGGATCTTGTGGTGGTGCAGCGGTGTGGCTGCGGTGTAGGCTCACTCTTCGGTCCGGAGACGCGTGCCCCGCCCCGCCACCATCCGACTCATCCTCTTCCTCGTCATCGGTGGTGGGTTCGGAGCCACTGAGGTCGGTACTCAGGGCTCCATCCCACTCCACAGCGGCATCGGCACCGTCCTCGTCTCGTGTGCCCCCCTTTCCCCTCATTAATACACCAGAGGAGGTGTGGCTCTCCGTCTCGGCATCCACAAGGTCCGGCAAGAAGATGTCCCTCAAGAGACCAGCACCGCCTGAACGAGAAGGAGAGGGCTCCAGAAAAAACGATGGGCGTTGTGAAATATCGAGTGTGGCGCCAATACTCCTCCATTCATTGCCCCCGTAGGTAGAGTCGCCGTCCCGCATCTCATCATTCACAGAGTCGATATCCTCTTCGTCATACGCCATAGATAAACTGTACAAACTGTTGTTCGTAAAGAGTTGCTGGCGAGGCTGTCGACGCCGCTCCGCTCCTCTTCCTTCGAGAGAGGATAAGAAACCCATGCTGAGGATGCCGCTGTCCTTCTGAATGCCAGAGGTCAAGAAGGCCTCCACAGCCCCACCCTGGGTGCTGGAAAGAAAGTGCGATATGGACGTGGCGGGCGAGTGGAGTGCAGTGAGTGCGCTAGGTGTCTGTGGCCGTACACTACCGTAGGGCAGCCCAGGACTGTGGCCTAGAATGCCCGTATCAGTGATCAGGGTGGCGCCGGTGCTCCACGTCGCACAGGCTTCACTCACACCTAGTGCGGTAGTTGTCGCGTTGGATTTCGCAAGAGGGCTGTAATGCCGCACCAATTCAATTCCAGGTGACGGAATACTCCAAGTGGAGAAGCGTAGTGTGTTTGGATTGGACGATGCTACGGTGGTTGGGGTATCATCCTGAAATGTCGTCGTGTGGCTCGGTATCGTGGTGGTGCTGGTAGTGTTGTTCCGAGTGTTCGAGGTCCGTAGAATCCCTCGCACTGTCAAGTGCGGCATGGTGGCGCTGTCCAGGACGGGCGGAGGTAGTACAGTCTTTCTCTCGGTCGTTGGCGATGTCGATGAGTTCTGGGCAGGCAAGGGGATGGCACTGCTCATTCCGGTAATCGCCAAGTTCCGCATCGTAAAGCTGGGGTATTGATACGGTAGCTGCTGGGCATAGTACGCCAATCCCCCCGTCAAAGCCGCAGAGGGAGGCCCCAGCAGGTGCTCCGCAGTGCGCCGGAGCCCACCCCCCTCCACACTCGAAGGGCTGACCCGAGCTGAACTTGGTAGAAGCGGAGGCGGCTCACCACCCTTGCACGCTAGGGTCTTCGGCGATGAACGGCTCCAAGGAGATGAGGAGTGGGTGCCGACAGCAGTGGTAGACGGAGAGGGTACTCGTGGGGGCAGCGGTGTGCGGCGCGCTAAACCAAAGTCAATCAAAGTCGCACGCAACATACAGTGTGGGGACGCCTCCGTGCGGTTCATGGAAAAGCTGCTGAAGCTCTGCCTGGTGCGCAGCGGCGTATCTCCTACAGGAGGGGTTTCCTTGCCAGAAAGCACACCCGTTCCAACTTGGTCTAACTGAAGGTCTGTAGGGCTCTTAGCTGAATCCAACTTGGTCTTTTGACCTTGAACGAGATACGCTTTTTCTTGTGCAGCGGTCCATTCCTGAAGTACTTTTCCAATTCGACGTGCTGTCACGCGACGGTGCGGCGGTGCGCTGGTGCTCTCGCACACTTCCTCTTCTTCACCGATGCGAGAAATGACCACATTTTCGAGTTTGATGTCACGATGGAGCACCCCAAACTCTTCGTGTAAATACGCCAATGCAGCGATAAGCTGATACACGATTAATGCGGTGCGAGCCTCAGAAGGGACGCCATACTGCTGCAAATACTGGCGGACGTTGATGGCCATCGAGGGCAGCTCCATTGCAATGGCGTACTCATTCGGCGTACGAAAGGCACCAAGGTACCGCGCACAGCCAGAATGCCGCAGCTGGCGAAGAAGTTTGATCTCACGCTCCACTTCTTGAAGCTGCAATCGTCGGCGGCGCAGTACCGTGTCGCCCAGCTCCTCCTCTACCTCCTGACCTTCGTCCTTCCGTTCCTGCACAGTCGAGACGGGCTCCTCCTCCGCGAGTAACAGTTGTTGTTGTTGTTGTTGTTGCTGCTGTTTCTTTATCTTCTGCTGTGCTAAGCGGCGTTGTTCTTGCGCTTCCGCAGCGGCCTGTGCGACTTCCAGCGCCACACTGCGTGGAATAACCTTCAGCGCTACCGGCACCCCCCGCCAGGAAATCCGTGGATCCTCGTCTCCGTCCTCCGCCTCGTCAACTCGAGAAACGTGGCCTCTTTCCATTCCTCGACGCAGTGGCTTTCTGCACTCGGCAAACGCCTGTGCCAGCCCAACGTTTCTGGATTGAATTACCGCGCCTTCCGCACAGACCCGACGACCACAAAAAATGGGGAGCGCCGCATATACTTTCGAGTAAGCCCCGGCTCCCACACGGTCCAGCAGAGGGTGAAAAATAAAAGCATCTTGTAAGGATTTAATTCGTACACAACGGTGATGCGAGGACGTCGGCGGTGCCACGAAAACTGACTTCGGAGCGGCGCTAATGAGCCTGTTTCGTGTGGTGTTCAAAGGAGATCTGCTCTTCCCGTCCTGGAGTGTCGTCTCAGTCACACCGACGAGGGGAGAAGTAGGGAACGAAAGGCTCCTGCGTTGCTCTTCCAAGTTCGGTTGCCGTGCCACTGGCTGTCGCTCTTTGCCACACTGGGCTCGTTCCCGCGCTCGGCGCTGCAGTAGAGCGCGACGTCGGAACACATCTCGATACGGCATCGGCAACGGCGGTACGGACACCGCACGACGCGGGGGCGGGCACGCGTCATCGGGGGCAATCTGCCGTGAGAAGCCCTCTGCTGTCGTCCATGACCGTGGAGGAGGGAGCGGCGACGCATCATCGGAACCCGCACCGTCATTCGGCGAGGGATTCCGAGAGGGCACTCGTCGTAACGGGCCTCCCATGGGAATCATCCTCTCCGTAACGCCATCGCAACCCGTGGGTCGTGTGGCGCACGGAGAGCCGAGTACGCTGTGACAATTGTGTAGATCACTCCTCGGCGTGGTATGGTGGCTACTCTGCAGAGGAGTATGGGAGAGTTGGCGCAGTTGTTCCCGGTAGAAGAAGGATTCAAAGCTCAGCAGGGTGGTCATACCCAAATCAAACATGGAAGGGTGGTCCTTCAACTGCGAGGTGGTGCCGACCATTCGAGGTAGCTGCATCACCACATTCGCTGAGGCTACTGAGGTGGTGGGGCTGGCGATCCTGGGAGAAACGGAACAACGCGAAGGTTTGTGAGGGTGGGAAGGGTGTCGAGCCCGAGAAGGAGCCGTAGAAGGATGACTCGCCTGTTCGCACAGTCGGTACTTCGCTTCTGATCGAATGCCACGCTGAAACACCGCTAAGCACGTCGGATGATGAAATAGAGAGACTTGGTGGGAAGGCCCGATCGGTGGGCCAAAGCCCCGAAAAGGAAACTTCCCGTGTGCTGGGTGGCCGGCATTCGGAGAGCACGGTAACGAGGTGGACGATGGCCGAGAGAAGAGTGGGTTGGGACCGGGAGAGGTACTCAAATGATGATTAGTGTGCATGTTATTCGTATGGCGAATATTTTCTGCACCCCAACAGGTAGTGGGGGGTGGGAGAGTCCGTCCCGCACTCGCCCCCATCACCACATCCCCTCCACCACCGGTAGAGCTCGTGTCATCGTGACAAGTGGAGTGATGGAATCCACTTCGGTGTCCGTCACAGTGTAAGAGAAGAGGCAATGACTTCGCTCTTTGGCGAGCACGTCGACGGCGAGGGAGGGCAGCGGACGCCGCACTTCCCTCCGAGAGGCCTCCTCTGCTCCGAAGGGCGGCTTTTGTATTCGCACGGAAGACGGTGCAGTCCGGGCCAGCCGTCGTCTCGCTCGCTGTCGTGGCTGCGGTGTGCGTGGCGAGCCACTCCCACTCCGCCAAACGCTGCACACGCCACCATCGAAGTCGATCGGGTACAAACGCCACCAGCGCAGTGTTGTACACTCTTTCATCAGCAGGATTCAACGAGCGGAAAGTGGAATACTCACCACACGTGTCCGTGGGTGGCACTCTCCAACACACCGCCCCCCTTTCTCCTTCATCACTCGCGTTACTTGTCGCTGTTGAACACTGCACAGGCCCCCTCCCCGGCGGTAGCTCCTCCTCCCTCATCACTGGGCACCGCATCTCACTATTCGAACCAGAGAACCGCACCGGTGGTGCAGGCAAAGCACTTGACGCGGCACCTTGTGCTGCCGTTCTTCGCATGGTACTGCTCCACTCCGAATAGGGTATAGAGCTTGAAGGTGGGCGGGAACTCTCACGCGCTGTGCGATGCGGAGAAGGCACCCCGCGTTCGTCCAGTGGGATGTCTCCGCTACTCGAAGAGCGTAGCGTTGGAGGTGGTGCGGTTGTGTCCACCTCACAGTGGTGCGCATCGGCGACTGGTACGGCTTTGATGGAACTCAGAAACATGACGCCCTCCGAATTCGAAGAAAAAACAAAAAAAGGAAACAACAAATTTGTAATACGCGCTAACAGCGAAAAATAGGATGATAAAGGATCGATGACAAGTAAGCAGAGAGAAGAGAAAGACCGAAAGAATGGATGTGGGGAGCTGCACCTCACCGAGCCGCTGGGTGTGAAATCGCGCCGTGTGCACGTTAGCACAAATGTGTCAAACTGAAAGGTTCTTTCTTCAGAGGAAAAACGGAGGAGACACAAATTGGGATGCACTTGGTTCAGTTCTGTTTGCCTTCTTTCAGTGTAGACGAGTTCTGAAAATAGGAATAATATCAATTTACCAAACAATAATAATAAGAATAATAACGTGATAAATGATTGTCACACACCAGATTGATAAATGAAGGGGTTGAAAACAATAATTAAATCAAGCCATCAGACGAGTTAAAAGCAAAAGCGAAAATAAAATGGAAAGTAAAACAAAATCTTCCAAGCAATCTGAACCTTCTCCACTTCGGATACGTGAGTCTAAGCGGGTTCTTCGATTCAGACGGCAAAAGCAAACAGAAAACTAAAAAGAACGGATCAACAGAAGGCGAAAAACTAATTTAAAAAAGTTTCGGTCTCTTTGCACTTTTCACCGGAGACTTCGCTTTGGTCCAATACAATAAGATTCTTTAGTGTCCAGAATGTGCGGTAAAAAGGTAAGGGAGGGTTGTTGTTGATTGTTTCGAATAAACAATATATTTATATATTTCTATCTTATTATTATTATAAATTATATTAGTGAAATATATTTTTGCAGGGATTGAGCGCTTTTGGATGCCACTTTAAAGGAGAATGGCACGATCCAAATGCTTCGCCAACGAGATAAATACGTGAAAATATCAATAATGATGAAGAGAATCGAGAACTGAAACAGTAAAAAAAAGAAAGAAGATGAACGGCTACTCCATTCACTGTTGGTAAGCGTTCCTCCGGAGATCACGGGAATGTTTTCGAAGCTGGAGCAAAAAATATATCTAGTAATCAAACTACAACAGCAGTCTTCGAAAGAGAGAGGGGTGAAAGTCAATGAAGTCAATGTCCGAGAGGGGAATTAAAAAAGAGAACGTAAAAAACAAAACGAAAAGGTTGCAAATAAACGATGAACAAAGTCGAAATCGCATGAAATTTATTCATACAGAGCAAAAAAAAAAAAGCATTTGCCTTCTTCAAGCACTCCCGTTTAATACCGTTTTTTATTATTATTATTTTTTATCTTATAGGGACTCGATTCATTTTTCAAAGTGTTTTGTTCTTTTAAATATTTTTTTCTTTATGAACTGTGTTCGGATGATGGACGTGTGTCCATGTAACGTGTTCCTCAGGAATTCTCTTCTTTTTAAAAAATAAAAATACATTTTTGTTGTTGATAAGGTGATTCTTCTTGAGAGAGCAATATCTCTTCTTGCTAACTCTTGTCGTTTCCAATATATATATTTTTTTTATTTTGCGTTCTTTTTTTTCTAGTTGCCCTCTCGGGCAGTGTTGCAATAGGGAAGAGACGAAGGGTAGCTTTTGTTCCCTTCCATCACACACACACACACATTAAGCGAACTGCAATTTGTAAGTCCTCCTGGGTACACCCAAAGAAAAAAGTAAGTAAAGCGAGCCCAAAAAAAAGATTGGTTTGCTTTCTTTTCCCCCTTACATTATTAGTGTTCCGACTTTTGTGTTAGTGTTTTTTCGGCGATTCGGCTTTGTTTTTTTCTTCCAGTGAACCCTCAAGCCGGCATTCGTCTGTAATGTTCTACCTAAAAGAGGCTTACAACATCAAGAGTGCTTAGATTCAAATCTTAGACTCCCTGGAACAGCGCGAAACGTAAACTAAAATGTGTTGGGGTACTCCAGTAGTGGAGTTCTCGCCGTACGCCCAAACCAATGAGGTTCTAAGCAACTGGATAAATCAACAACAACCACAAAAGAGGTGAACCACGAAATACAAACAAAAAAAAAAGGAATGTATTACTATTTTAGGGTCAGAAGGAAAACAGAGTGGAAGAACAACGATACGATAGAAATCAACACACTAAGAAATTTATGAAATGTTTGTCCGGACATGATAAATAAATAAAGAGTCATGTTATGTTAATACGTCTCGATTAAAATTTAAATATTTAATAGTAATAATAATGATAATAATAAATGCATTTAGACAAAATCCTCACTTCACCGTAGCTGCTTCACAGCATCTGTTACAAGTTGTAAGATAGAACTGCACTTCATTTCTTTACTCTTATGACGTTTCTTCTTCTTCTTTTCGCTTTCTCTCTCTAATATCAATGTATATCATGTCGGTGCTAGTTGTTTGTGTGTTTATTGTTGTTTTACTCGCTGCGCTTGCATCACTCTCCACTGCAAATAAGTAATCAAAGAATACATCATTGAAGACAGCAAAAATTACAGGCAACATTCGATTGTAACATCAACATCATCATTGACGAGAAAAAAAAAAAAAGTAAAAAGAGAGAAAAAGAGATTCTGAAAGGAGTAAAAGGAAAGAAGAGTCCGTGAAATTTTGTGTTGCGTGTCTGTGTGTGAGTGTCTGTTGTTTCGGACTTGTTTAAAGAGCAGAAAAACAAGAGAAATGAACTTCGGATCGATCATCATTGTATGGTGTGGGTCCAGAGACAGAGACAGCGCCACAACACAATAGAAGAAACAACACAAGTAATTAGTTGACAGTGAAATGCGACCAAACGTCCATTTCCATACTACACAACTTGTGAACTTAATATTTCTTTGCTTAGGACTCATGCACACACATCAAAAATATAGATTTTCACATGGAGAGAGGGTGTGAATAGAGTTTCCTAATACAAATACTGTTATTATCATTAGTATTATAGCTCACTTCCCCAAATAGAGTCAGAATATTGTATATTCTCATGAGCGCAGAGCATAATAGACCTTGTGCTCAGCGTTTCGTCTCCTTCACTTTACATTTTTAATGTATTATTTGTAATTTGTTTTTTTTAAGGTTTTTTTTTAAAAAAAATATATATACAAAACGGAATACGTGTTTACTCGCTTAAGCATCTAAAACGTCTTATCCAGATTGTGTTGTGCCAATACGGAAGCAACTCTTGAGTGGTTCTTCGAGCGATCCACTGCCAGCACATCACTGTTAGTGAATTAACCGAAATCTTCATTTTGGACTTTCTTTTCTTCTCTTTTTTAATATTTTTTCTTCTCATTGTTGTTCTGAAAAAGAGCAGGGAAAACATTTTTTAAAAAAAATAATAATAATAATAAAAATAATAATAAAAACAATTAAAGAGATGAAAAATATTCTAAGGAAGAAAAAAAAATGGGGAGGGGGGTGAAATTAAAACAAAAAGAAGCCAGAAAGAAAAAAACGTATTCTATTTTTTTTGTATTTCTGTGGGGTCTGCTGTCGGGCTAGAAACACTTATTGTTCTACCATTTGATTGAGCACAGGTTGGTGTATAGATCTGTACTCTGTAAACCATTCCGTTTGTTTAGTAATCAAACGAATCCTCCCATTAGTAGGATCTATCATGAGTGTACCCCTGCTATCACTAGGGTACCTCTTCTATTGTGGATACGGGTGGTTTTGGTAGCTGTTGAAATGGCAGCGATTCATTCCAGTAAATACTTCTCACAAATTTAAACACAATAAAAATGAGAAATGAAAGAATGCAATCTTTTTATGCATGGCAATATATTTTAAAAGTACTAAATCGTTAGGTTACGTAATAAAAACCACACAACACGAAAGAAAAAGGCAGAATAGTAACGCAGTAAAAATAAAACAGAAAACAAAAATAAAAATAAATAAAACAATAAAAATAAATGAATGGATGTGAGGAAAGATAAGTATATACGTAGATAGGGAAGGATGCCAGAGGAGTTTTCAACTCCCTCATATTATTTTCTTTTCTGTTTCTGCTTCATCACCGCTTTCTCTTTCTCTTTGCTGCTTTGCGACGGATTTGTGTTGCTACGATTACTTGTATTGTTGTTTTTTAGTGGCGAGTGGGTTACCAGTTCTATGTCTCTTTATTTATTTTTACAACACATAAAGAAATGAATCCTATAAATGAGCACACATACGCATATAGGTTACAAAAGGTCACATAAATGATGAGCCCTACAAACAAAACAGACAACAATTGGATTATTCTTCGTTTCAAAATAGCATCCTTGCACTGGATGGAAAATACTACGAAGTTCCAACCACCAAAAAAAATAATAGTAAAATGTAAGAAATCCCGAGGAAAGAGAAACCGAAAGCTCGTCTAGGTAGTGCTGGAGGGCAAGAAGATAAGGGGTGGTAAGCCCACTTTCCTTCTGGAAGTTTAGTCTTTTCGACTTCAAGTTTTCTATTGTTTTTTTTTTTGTTGTTGTTGTAGAGAACGATTCGTTCTGTATGGAGGGGTATATAGCTCACAATATCAATCAACAACATGCGCGTTGTGGGCTTCACAGTTGTTGTTACAAAAAAAAGGAAAGAATAGAAACCCAGCAACAAGAAAAAAAGATTAAATTCACATGAAACAAAAAAAAATAACGAAAAGGAAAAAACAAACAACAAAAAAAAAGTCTCACCTTCTGCACGCCAAGAAGGGCACAAAGTTCATCTTTATATATAAATGAAAGTGACCCAATAAAAGAAAGAGAAGAGGGGTAGGCTAAGATACAACAAAAGATAGAGGGATGTAGGTGCATCGCTGTATATATTTGTATATCTGCACTATTCCATTAGTGGAAACCTTTCATTTATTAGTATATCCATAACAGCATAGGAACAGAATAAAAAAAAAAGTGAAATATTAATTATGTTGATCTCTATATACAAAGAAATGTACATATATGCATATGGGTATTGACTAAACACGAATTGAAGACTCTTTTTTATTTTTTATTAATTTTTTGTTTGTTTCCCCTTCTTTTCATTCTCCTTCTTCTCACTATTTCCAGATAGACGCTTCACCCAGTCGACATCTTTCTTTTATAATACTCTCTTTTTTTTAGATTGTTTGTTTTTCATTGCTTTCTCAGTGCAAGCAGAATCAAACACGACGCTACTGCTGATTTTAGATATATATATATATAATCTTTATTTCTTTATCTTTGACATCTCTATCAGTTTTTCTCCTGCGTGTTCTTTCGGTGTGGTTCGCCAAATATTCCAACTAATCAGTAGATGAAAATAATGTGTGTCTATTTTTCTCTCCTCTATTATTATTATTATTTTTTTTTGTAACCTCTACCACTCCATCTAGTATAGTCCTTTTTGAATATAATGCGGAAGAATCTTCTTCAAGGATGGCAATGTCCATTTTTCCTTTCGATCACTAATGGGCAGAGGATGCTTAGGAGACGTCCAAACCTTCTCCCTCTGGTACCTTTTCAATCATCTGCACTTCCCCCGTTCCAGAGACGATGACGCAACCCGCACCATTTCCATGGGACATGTAATTGGAGGTGCTGAAAATGGTGAGCACGCGGTTACTCTTGCTCCACCGCAGCCCATGCGCCTTCTCTTGATGCGCACGAAACAGCATCCGATAGCCATACGACCGCAGAAACGTCTGCACGGCTTTGCCAGAGAAACTTAACACGTGCGAGCCGCGCTCGTTATGGCTGAAACCCCACTCATTCACCACCGGCAGTGAAGACACCGTCGGCGTCGTGGACTCCCGCGACGAACCCGGCAGCGGCGGCATTACTTTTTCTTTCCCAGACGCGTCATCGTACAGCGTCAAGAAGGAGGAAGCCGAAGCAGCGTCGTGACGCGTCGCCGCTTCAGCTGCTTCCTCCTGCTGCCGCAACAAGTCTTCGAGCTCGATGTCCATCGGGTCCGACCACAGCAAGTCGAAGGTGGTGAACCAGGCTTGGCGAAGGTGGCCTTCGGTTAACGTGGCGTAGAAGGGCAGCGGTGCAGCGCTCATGGACGTGGGAGACGGCGAGCGAGAGAGCTGCGGCGACGTCGAAGTCGGACGAGCTCTGGCCCGTTGCTGGTGGCACGCGTGTTGCTTTTGAAGCTGCTGTAGTTGCTGGAGATGTAGTTGTTCTTGTTGCAGCACAGCGGCTTGCGTCAAAGTTGTACTTGGCAAAGGAGACCCAGAAAGATGCCTCGTCTGCAACGCGCTCGCTGGGGCTGCAGCTTCTGGCACACCGCCCTCCAGTGGGACGTCCCAGAGGGCGGCGTACGTGGGGTATCGCTTCAACAAGTCTGAGAGGAGATGCGTGTGAAAGTACGGCGCCGCGCTCTCTGGACGGTCCCGAACCGACGCGTGTTGCGGAAACAGCGTGAGGAAACGGGGGAAATGCAGCGTTCGCAGCTGCCCCAGGGCGTTCTGCTCCCGTGGCTCAGCGGTGAAGCGAGGAATACCGCCGTGCGCACACAAAATACGCGAGGGTGGGGCGGCGTGCGTACCGCTTCCGTCAAGGGAACCCGCAGAAGGCGGTGGAGCGCCCTGCGATGGCCATGTCGGTGCGGACGGAGTCCAGCGATCCAGGCGCGTGGATTGGCCGCTGGCGCCTATCCAGGTGCACGCCAATTCCACTGCGGAATTCTTCTCGATGAGATCCGTCGCTTCCTCCTGCGGTCCCTGGATGGCTACACAGGGCTGTCGAACGTACAAATTATGGGCAGAAGGGGTCTGAGCGCTTGAGCCGGGACAGCCGCCGCCACCCCTCACGGCACCAGGGTGGTGATGGGTGGCGCGCCTCGCCACAGAGCCTGGAGCTGGAGTGGAAGTCGTGAAGGGAGGTGCACCCAGCGGATGAGCACACGGTTCTATGGGCGGCGGAATAGGAGGACGGATGATGAGTTCCGCTGCGAGCGGGAGATACCGAAACACCTCCGTGACGTCGCGAAAGAGCTCCATCCCACGGCGATAGCCAAACACGCGCTGGCACTGACTGGCAAAGCAGGTCATGCCATACGTGCGCAAGTCCCCGCACACTGCCCGGTCCTCGTGGTTGCCCCGCAGCATCACCATTTTGTTCGGGCACATCACCTTCAGCGAGAAGAGCAGCATGACGCACTCCAGAGAGAAGGCGCCGCGATCGACGTAGTCGCCCAGGCACACCATATTGGCAGGAGTCAGGTGAAAATCGTGAAAGAGTAGCAAACGACGGAGGAAAAAACTCAAGTCTTCAAAATTACCGTGAATATCGCCCAAAACGTACGCTGGGGCTGCAACGGAGGGGAATAATCCAATGCCGGGGTGCAGCGTCTCTTGCTCGAAGATGCACCGCACTTGGTGGAGTACCGACTGGCACATGGAGAAAAAGGCAGATTTCCCGTCCGCCGTCTGGTAGTACAGAAAACTTCCGTTGACAAAATTGCGCATGATGTAGTGATACGGGCTTTCTTCCAGCCTCGCTACCAGAGGGGCAGGAGAGGGCGGTGGAGGCGGCGCACAACGTCGAGGAGGTCCCTGACGGGTTCCGTGGCCCACCGTACCGGAGTGACGGTGCCGTTGTGGGGGTTCTCCTTCCTCGCCCGCACTCTCGACAAGGCGATTCTTCAGCGGCATCGATCCGGTGTGCATCACAGGTGACGCCTGTGGAGGGAGGGTGGACCACATTTTTTCCATATCTGCTGTCTCCACCGCTTCGGGATGCCGTCCCAGTCTTGCGGTGGTGCGGTCTCGCTCCTCGGCAGCCACAGCCGCGGTGGAGGGCGGCAACAGAAGCGACGGCACTCGTCGCCTCCGTGCAGCTCCGGGCACTGCGGTGGGCGGTGGGAGCTCCCCGATCGTGGCGACAGCGCAGTGATCGTGGTTGGCGTTCACCAGAGCGGATGGCATGCCGGCGCTCTTGCCGGTGGTGGTGTAAGGCATGGAGGAGGTTTGCACGTCTGGAGTGCTGCTCGCAGAAGCGTGGGTGGGGGAAGGATCCCCGGAGGAGAGGAAACTCCCATTCGAGAGCACCCACTGCAGCGGAGTGCTGCTCGGAATGGAAGTGCAGGTCGGGAGTGGTGGAGGAGGAAGCTGTGCGGGGTGACGGTGTTGAGTCGAGCCAAGCCAAGTGTTCTGTGGCGGCACTACAGGAGTGACCATCTCGGGTGTGGTGAAGTATGGAGTCCCCTCAGACGAGGACGAAGGGGTCAGTTGTTCACCGCCTGCGGAGCAAAAGAATCCTCTGTCCACAACAGCACGAATGCCTCCATCAAGCAGAGCACCTCGTGCAGGGGCGGCAGCCAACGCCAGCATTCGAAACGTATGCGGTGTGGTGACACTCTCAGCGGTGAAGCGTATGCCTCTGTTAGGGCTGGCTGAATCAGCAGGAGACATGCCTACGCCACACCCACGTGTGGTGCGTTGGCTCTGCTGGCTTAGCATTTGTACAGGAGTCGATACAACGGTAGTGCTGGTGCCGCTCTGCTGTAAAACACTAGTGGATGACGCGACACGGTTCAGCTGATGGGGAGACCCTGGAGCGACAGGAAGCGGTGGTGGTGGCGGTGGAAGATGAGGATGCGGCTCAGTGTGCAGCTGCTGCACAGGGGTGGAGACGTAGGAGGAGGAGGTAGATGGATGAGAAGGTAGCGCAACGCCTGGATCGGCGAAATGCTGTTTGGCGGTACAGGTTTTAACGTGAGTTCGTTCTCTCTTCTGCATCGAGCCTTTAAAGTCCACTCCTTCCTCGTGGGGACGAGGATCGTGCTCCGGGCTCAACACCACTCCGGCGGGGTACGTGGAGATGCTGTGGCACGGCGTATCGAACTCCTCGGTTTCACCCTCTGCGCCGCAGAGCAGCGGTGGTGGAGGAACGCGTTCTCGTAAGAGTTCCGTAAAGGATCGAATCTGCGGCACACTCGAGCCGCGGTGAACCCGGCGGACGTACGGGTTGAGACGAATCGTAGATGCTGTGTTGCGATCCGTGTGAGGAGCTTCTATTCGCACCAATCGGTCGCAATGACGCAGAGAGGCTCCATCTTGTGCCACAGAGCTCGTTTTCACTTCGTGGGTGTGGCACCGCGACGTGGAAGGACGACGACTGGCAGGAGCGCAGGAGCCTTCCTCCACGGACCCCAACGCCCGACCTCGTTTTCGATGCACGCTTGTGGGGGACGGCGCACCATCCCCGCGGCTGCCGCCTCTTCCACGACTACCGCGATGAGAGGGAGAGTAAGAATCCACCCTCTTCGGCGTCCCTTCTCCTTGTGGGTCGTCTTCTTGAAGTTGAAGCGTCTGCTGAGCAGGCGAGGGTACACACGGCGCCGCCACCCCCTTCTCGTCGTCCTCCTCTCGTATCGTTTCGTGGGTAGGAGCGAGGGTACTCCCCTGTGCTGAAGCACGTCGTGATGTCGGCAGCTCTTCTGTGTGCTGTTGCGGCGCCATCACGATCGCGGGTGGAGGGTAGTAGTTATGGTGGGCGACGACGGTAGTCGGGATCGGGGCATCCGTCGAGGACGGCGTCATATCCGGACACAACTCCTCTCCGGCGGCAAGGCGGCTTCCGCTGTCCAGTGGCGTCACCCACACGTCCTCCTCCTTGTCCAGCTCCTCTTGTGGTTTCCACGACGCCTCCGCCGGCGCAGCGATGGGTGGAGTGAAAGACTCGCTTTCATGAAGATTTCGCGAAAGAAAACGGTTATTCGGCGGAGTCGTCGTGGAGTCGGACCACACGGCACGCGGTGTTTCATCACCCAAAGGCGCCTTTCGCATCGCATCCTCCGTAGAGAGTTGACGAGCCACCATCTCGGAGCTGGTTTCCTCTACGGTGGAAGGAGTGGAACACCGGTGCACCTGCTCGTCGTGACGATCTGCTCGGGAGGGTGTGGCGGCTACAGGCTTCACATGGGAAGGAGGCCAGCCACACAAGGAACGACGGCAGGGCGTTGTGGCCTCATCCACACACGGGTGAGACTGCCCCTCCACTTCAATCAAGCTGTTTCGGGTGTTGATAAATCCCTCCTCCACGTTGCCTTCCTGTACGGGAAGTCTTCCTTTCAAAGACGACCCTTCCCCCCTGAAGTTGGCGGCTGGAGCTTCTCCTTTTGAGGGGGAGATTTCACGTCCTTCTGCAGTGGCGCTCAAGGAGAAGCTCGAGGTAGCTGCCAGAGAGTGCGCCGTCGCCAGGCTCTCAGTCCTTGTGACCAACGTCGAGGCGGACGACGTGGTGGTGGTGGTCGGGCAAGAGGAAAGGGATCCCAACCCATCCACCGCTTGAGAAGCATGCGCGTGGAGAACTCTTGTGGGGGCTTGTGAAGGGACAGATTTGGATTCAGCTCCTAGGCTTGCTACCCCCTCCTCTTTACGGCGACGGTGCTTCAGCGCTACCGAAAGCGGTGATACCTGGTGCTCTACAGGTGTGGTGTGATCATCCAGTTGGGGGTCAAGGACCGGTGCATTCGCGCTTAGCTCCGGACACAAGGTTCGCGCCAAAGACGAGGAAGGGTAGGCTGCTTCTGACTTTTGAATCGGGAAGGATCGCATCGTGTCGTGGTCGTCGCTCAACGATGGATTCATAGGAGGGTTGGTGGCGCTCGAGAAGGGTGGTGGAAGTGCGGCTTTCAGCATTGCAGTGTGCCGCTCTATTGGCTTTCAAAAGGAGGTGGTGGCGGCTGCACCAAAGAGAAAAAGAAAAATGATAACGATTTATATACCTCAAAACCACCGATTGCTTCCTTGTGTCTTTTTCAGCAGATTTTCCTTGCTTTCTACGTCTTTTTCCTCCTTCGTGTTCTGTTTCTTATTAATGAACTCACGCGAGCCCAATAACAAAAAGATATTTTATTACTTTTTAAATACCAATTATTCTTCTTGGATGGAATAGAAAGAAGAATGCAGACAGCACACAGAAAAAAGGCTTTTTCGACTGGATTCGTACTCCAGAACCATAAAATAATAATAATAATAATAGTAATAATAATATATATATGCAGTGACTATATAGAAAAAAAAAAAAGAAGTTAGGAAAACAAACGAAAAGATGTCACTCAAACAACAAAAAATATTTACTATACTTATAAGAAATATATGAGGCTGTAGCAATATCCAGAAAAAAAAAGAAAAAAAAGCTACCTGTAATACACAGCCGTGGAATACAGCTTTCGCTTGCACACGCAAAGTGCAGTGATAAAAAATAATAATAGTAGTAGATCTGTGTCGTGTTATGCGACTGCTGTAAAGGGAGTGCCAGTTTTCTTGAGAGGGACGTCCACTAAAAACAAAAGAAGGATTTTTAATATATTCTTTTTCAAAAGTTGGGAAAAAAAGAAATAAAGAAAAAGCTCTTACAAGTAAAGTAGAACAATAACCTTAGTAATAGTAATAGAATTGGTTAGTCAAACTAGTTTTCAATGAATGGATCTAGACCAAATCGAATCGATAAGTACGAGTGTGGTAGATCGCACCAGCGTGTGATAGGATAATGACAACAGAGATACGATAATCTAGAAAGAAAGGGAGATCAATACATAAAATAAAGAAGTTAAGGAAGTATAGGAGTATCGATAGAAACAAAAATAAAAATAATATAAAAACGGATGATGAAAGCGTGAAAGTTCACACGTTTGATTTCTCAGCTACTTGAAAAGCCTCTTTCTTCTCGTTCAAGTTTAGGAAAGGGAAGTTGTTGTTTCTCTGAAGCAGGATGGTGCAATACAATAGAACTCAGTATATATATATATATGTTGAAATTATTTTTTTTCTTCTGTTCTTTGCTCGACGTCCGTGAGAAAGGAGATTTCACCTTCTATTTAAACTGTTCTTAAAGAGTTATTATGAGTTTTTTATTTTATTTTATTTGAAATAGTTTTTCTAGCGCAGTGAAAGTAAAGAAGTAAAAATGTGGTCGGAAACACAACAATAAAAGAGGGAAAATATTAGAGAAACAAAAGAAGCGTTAAGTGGAACGGAGTTGAGAGTGGAAAACGTTTTAAATGGAACAACTCCAGCAGAATGTAAATAAAGGGGAGCGTACAACAAGAAAAAAGAAGAAGCCAAAATAATAATAATAATAGTACTAATAATAATAATAATAATAATAGCTTAAGCGTGTGAAAAACTTTCGAGAAAAACTGTTTTTCCCTGGTGTGAAAGCTTAGTATATATATATTGGTTTGCTTCTGCCCTATTTAAAATTACCGGAATGTTCTCTTGAGATAGCGAGAAACGGTGCAGAGAAATGCAATTAATGAATTTGCTTTCTCGTCTGTTAGGTGAGTGTCGCTCTCTCACTTGTCAAATGGGGATTTTTCCTTGTTGATTGTAATATTTTTGGGGGGGAGGGGGATTCCAAGTCTGAGTCCCACAACTCTTCTCCACAATAACACGAAATAGAAGAAAATGGGGCTCACAAAAAAGAAGAAATTCAATCGCTAGATGAAAAATAAAATAAAGGAGTTCCGTCTGTCTTTCTTTTCTTTGTATCTCCTCTTAATTTTATTTCTATTTATACCAATGATTCAGTAGTTGTTAAATATACAATATTTTTAAATTATGTTTACTATTTCCTTTTCTTGATAACACTTTTAATCGAGTTTATGTAGTTTATCTGTTAACAACCACAATGGGCTTCTTCTTGTTTACCCACTGGAAAAAAAAAAAGCAAACAATGGAAGTGATGAGAGTAATAAATCAAAAGAAATCAGCAGAAAAAAATAAAAAAAGAGGTGGGAGAGAGTCCCTTGTGTTTGCAGTGTTTTTTTTAGGCCTTTTATGATTACTCGTGTCAAAAGTTGTGATAGATTTCTTCGTATCGTGTGTGGTTTCAGAGGTAATGATTTATCTATTATTACTATTCTTATTTGCTTCTTTTTTTCCGCTGAAAACAATAGTGCGAACCGACCCACAATCGTGTGTAGAACCTTCTTTTCTGGAGAGAGTTGGTAATTTTATACGACCTACTCGGCAAAGAAAAATTTAATAAAACAACGTGTCTCGAATCAGTAAAAGAATGTCGGACGATGGGAGCGCCACTCCTATCGATGTGTCGGATAGCTCACTTGACGTTTCCGTAGTTCGGTTTTCGCTTTGAAACGCCACGCAGCAGAGAGTTTTCCGTGGATGGGGCGCTGATCACTGGAAAGGGTTCGGCTTGTGTGTGTGTGTTGGCTACTGTTCTAAAGCAGTACAAAAAAAAAAAACTTGTTAATCGTGAAACTAAATATTAATTTATAAAAAGAATAAATGTCAGATACAACCGACTCAAAAGTAAAGCAATGAACGGTACGGGAATATATGTATAAAAAGAAAAAAAAAAGAAGTCGGTAGATCTCTCAAACAAAAAAAAAAAGAAGTGAGGGGAAGCAAGCGAACGCGCAGTGAGATTCCTTAGACTGTGGGAGGTATCAAAAAGAAATAAAGTCCAGCACTCCTCAGGTTGTCGAGAGAAGTGTTTGTTTTTTTATGGCGGTTGAGGTATTCCGCGAGTAAATCCAGAAAAAAAAAAAAAAAGGAAAAGGTTAATTGCTATGGATGTGCTCTTATTCTTTGACTTCTCTCTGGTTCTGTCGGTCTTCTAGCACTCTCTTCGAAGGTTGGAGCAAAAAGAGCGGGGCAGGTGAGGTATGCTGTAAACTTCTACATGCATTATCGCGCAGAGAAGATTAAAAAATAATAAGGAGAGATAATGCACTCTATTCTATTAGAAACACCCTATCCATGCTGCTCAAGATGTTCAATGACGTTGTACTTTATTCTTATTTGATATTTACAGCTCGCCACAATGACGGAGCATACCTTTTTCATGGCTCCTTCTATTTCCCTTAGTTTCGCCTTCTTGTCTCTTCTTTTAATGTGAAGCGTGATACACCGACCTTCATGATCTATTTTAAAACATTATGATTAGTATCATCATTTTATATTCATATTTTTATATATATATATTTTTTACTACTGCAGTCGTCAATAAATCTCTGAAAAGAAGAATTTCATCGGTCATTACGAATTTATTTCGTTGTTTCCTGTTTCTCTTCCTCTACTCAGAGCTAGATGTGTGACTGTATGCAAACAAATAAAAAAGAAAAAACAAAACAATTATCAGTTCTAAAAAATAATATTAATAAGAATGGACATGTACATAAAAAGGCATAAAAGGGCACACCGCAGCACAAAGAAAAAGGTTGTGAAAGCAAGCGATACTTCACAGAGGTCTGTGGTTCCGGATGCAGAGGAATGGATCATGTTTCTAAAGCGTACGAGAGACAGAAGAGTCCGATATGCTCGATCTATTCTTACTTGTCGCTTCTTCTTTTCAACTATTTCTTTTTCTTTTTTCTTTTTGGAATAATTTGTCAATTTTTATTCTGTATTTTTAATGTATTTTTTTCTTTTTACAGTGTGCTTCGTTTCATTTTCTCTCTCTTATGACACAGAAACTTAGGTTGGTTTCCCCTCGCTCTCTTCTTTACTTTTCCTTTCTGTATCTATTTCAATAGTTCGTCCGTCTAGGGCTTCGATTTGTACGCTGCTTCTCGTGAGCGGGCGAGGTCCACCAGCCCCTCCTCCTCCCACATGGGGCGCAGCAAGGCTAACATCTGCGGCAGTGGGATTGGCTGGGGGAACGCCGAGCTGTCCGGCAAGTTAATGATATCCAGCACCAGGGAGTCATCTAACTCATCCGTGGACGAGCTCGAGACCGAGCGGTGATGGCCCTTCGCGCCTCGTCCAGCGAGTTTTGGTTCCGAGCGGCTGTTGCTGCTGCTGTGGGAATGCCCCACCGGCTCCGAAGACCACGCTTCTTGCAAGCGAACGTGGTACCGCACGCCATACGGCACTGTGAGGGGGCCACACCCCGGCTCCAGACGGTAGGGAACGCCGGTACTCCGGCAGAGCGGAAACTCTTCACGCTGGCAGTGGTCGTGCGGGTTCGTGGTGGCATTCGAGGAGGAGGACTTGGGGTCATCGAAGCCGTTCTCGATCCGCAAGGACTTCGGTGCAGGACTGCCGCCATTCAGGTGCAGGTTGGAGTTCGCGTTGTTCTTGGCATACAAGACGTTGAGGCTGCTGCTGCTGCGGTACGAGTTGGACATGGAGGACTGGTTGAGCGGGCTCTGGGGAAGAGGCTCTAAGGGATCGAGGGGTCGAAGGTTCGACTCATTCCACTGGCTGAAGAGCAGCGACTCCATATCGGAGACCCAGTACGAGCGTGGGGCGGAGGCCAGGGGCTGCGGCTCGCAGCGCTGAGCATGGGGGGACCAAGACATGGTCGATTTAGAGAAGGGGTGCCCCGTGGTGACCGACGGAGAGAGCGGAAGTGTATATTATTAAAAAAAGAGCGGTGGCGCACGAATGAAAGAGTTACACCAGTCCTACACGTAAAATGGGGGGAACGCCAACAACCGTATCCGGACTTCTTTTCTTTCCTTTGAAGCGTTTGTCTGTCGTAATAGAGGCCAAGGGGGCAAGTACGAGTAGACGAACAAACAGGGAGTGAAATGCCAGAAGGCGTAAAGTGCGGTATAGGTGGAAGAAAGATATTTATAAGTGGTGTAAATATTTATGAGCAGTAGCAGAGAAGTGGTGCGTGTTTGTGTTGACAAACGATATTAATTTTAAAACTTTATTTATTTATTTTTAATTATTTATTTCTTTTTTTTTTCCTTTATTTTATTTTTGAAATATCCGCCCACAAAATCAATTTAATAGCAATAGACACTTTTGTCTGTGGTAAAAAAATCGTCGGAGACCCGCAGCAACACGACCCAAAAAGAAAAAAGAGGGGATTAAGTTTGAAGTATTCCTAATGCGCCAAACGCAAGTCCTTTACTCAACTAGAGTGGTGTTTATCGCCGTATATTTTCGTTTTTTGTGAAATTGAGTATGACCAGATTAACAAAAGCTAAAAAACAGTGATATTGCAGAAAAGCATTAAAAGAAAAAAAAAAGAAGGTAAAGGCAGACCATCTTGCTCGTACAAAAAAAAAAAGAGAGAAAAACTGTTCAAGACAGCCAGGATATCGAGATAAATCCCCACATTTAAGAAAATATAACGATGTTTTTTTTTTTTTAGATTAGTGTTATTTATGGAAACCCCTTCTACCGGTACTTTCAGGAGAGGGGGGGGGGGGGTATAACTGCTGTTATCGTCGTTTTAGGGATGCCTTTCATAATTACTTCGACGATGTAGAGATGCAGAGAAAGCAGTCCATAAGGCCTCACTCATCCTCCTTCAGCGGACTCTTTCTCTCGACGAACCCCCAATGATGAGGCACAACGGCCGAATTCGCCTTCCTCCGGCACGGGCACACACACGAGACGGGGAAGCAGCTTCTCCTGCCACAGTTCCATCCCCATGATCACCCGAAGCAGCGCAATCCGCGATGACGAAACCGGAAACTCCACGGCGATGTGCTGAGAGCGGCACCACGCGGCAAGGCAGACAAACACACCGCAGTCCGAACCATTTTGTTGCTGCGGCGCCTTGAAGAAACCGGGTGTGTGCGCATTCGCTGGCACCACAGAACTCGAGACGGAAGCAGCAGGGCGTTGAGTCGCGGTAGCCGTCGGTCGCATGGAGGAGGACGTCGGATCAGAAGGGACCTCCGCCTCTTCCAGTGGTACCCGTCCAGGATCTGACAGCTCACAACCCTCCTCTGTACAGTCCAGAGGGCTCCACGGCTGTGCGACGTGCAACGAGTGAGACGAAATATCCCACTCCTCCACACTAGAAACACCAGCGTATCTCGAATAGCGAAAAATAAGGTCCGCATCGGCCTCCAGCAGCGCATTGGCCGCTGCTTCGTTCTTCTGCGGTACACCGCCGTAGGACCGATCCGTATGGCGGAGCAATGCCTGTGCGGTGGCCATCGCGGTGGCTCTCTCGGCTTGAACTTGAGGCAGCACCAAGAGACGATAGCACTCGGCAAACGTGTGACGCAGCATGGCTAGCGTGCGGTAATGCTTCGCCACCGTCTTCGGTCCATAGAGGAGGCTGTCATACAGCGTGAAGCTGTTGTTCACCTTGTCCCACACTGCCAGCACCCAGTGCTGGTTGTCCATGTTAATCGGGATTAGCACCTGCCGGATGGGGGAGGTGGAGGGAAGCGGCATCTGGAAAGCGCTGGGAGATTCCGAAGTGTGGATTGACGCTTCGTGCCCAAAGGCGTCGTCGGGGTGCCATACATCTTCCTGCTGTGAGAGTAACGCTGGTGTGGGAGGTAAAAGTAACTCAGTGCGGCGCCGCAGCCAACGCAACACCGCACTTGATGAGCTCGAAGCCAGCGGTTCAAACTGGATAGGCATTCCCTTATCAACTTCTCGTTCGGGGTGCAGAGATTCTGCTTGGAAATGCACTGCCGCCTCCTTAGCAGGATCCGCCTCAGCCATGTGCGGGTCGTGGTGTGGCGACACCTCACGAAGCTCGTGCTCCACCTTGGCAAAGAAGTGCGTTCCCATCGACGCTGTTTCGGGCTGCTTTAAGAATTGGAGTGCAGCACTGCCTTTGGGGTGTGTGGAGTGGGAGGGATCCGCCTCCTTGTGAGAAGGGCGCCGTGCAGACGGCATGGGCTTACGACACAAAAGATCCAGATACGCATTGATCACCTGATCATTCAGCCAGCTGCGTGGAGTGACCAAGGTGGCCAGCTGTCCGAGGGTCAGACGCAGTCCACCGAGCTCTAACTCCGGGGGCGCTTCGTTGGCACGGCGTGGATCTTGAACCCGTTCGATCCACCGTTCATCGTCCCGGTCCATGATCAGGTGATTCAGAGAAACTGGCACTTCCTCTCGGACATGCCGCAGAACACCGTTGCATCGGATCCGATCGATGCTCTCCCTACTCAGCGCCGAGGTGGGAGTGTCAGGACGAGACCGGTTCAGTCGCTGAATCACTAAACGCTGCAACGTCTCCGACAGCGAGCGCTGCTGAGCGGACCGCACTTGCTGCAGCTTTCGCTTCACGGCCTGGGTCACTACCTTGCTGCACATCTTGTGGAGGGTGTAGCGAAACACGGAGCGCACCCGACGAAGATGCCCCTCTTGTAGAAGGGCTGGAACGCCAACGTCACTGTTGGTCAGGTCGAACGCCTCTTCTGAGTTGCCACACTCCTCCCTCGACTCACAGCCGTCTGAGAGGAATGGCTTCTGCCTTTCCGGTAAAGAATGCGTCAGAGGATTATCGTAGTGCCTCAGCGTGGCAGAGGGGTGACCCCACGCCCTCGTGTGCTCCCATAAATCGCGCCTCATCACAGAAAGCATCAACGGGGCGGTGGTGAGGGACGGCCCGCCCACCGAAGGAAAACACGAAGAAGTGACCAGAGCAGCGGGGGAGTGAAGTCCGGACTCCGAAGGCAAAGCGTGTGGGACTGCAGCAGCCCCCACAGCGCAGCGCTCCCCTCTCTCCGGCACAGGCACGACATCACGTGAGGCAGGCGTCACGATGTGCGTGGGGGTGGGGACCCGGAGAGTCCCTGTGCTCCCCTCTTCCTCTTGGTGCGGAGGAGCATCACCACAGAGCAGTCGCGAAGGACCCTCATTGCCACAGCGTCCCCGCCGCCATACCTGCATGGTTTCATCGAGCTGGTCGTACAGCTTTCGAAGCTCCTCAAACGGGTTCTCTTTCCGTTGCCACTTCCCATTAGTTCCAGTGGTGTGTCTCGCCTCCGCTGGAGCCTCCTCCATCTGCTTTCGAAATTCTTGGAGAACCTCAGTCAGCCCTGTTGACTCTTGGGTGGTGAGGAAGCTCAGGGTACTAGCAGAAGCAGCGCTCGACGTCGAAGAGCGATAAGACTCCGCTCGTGGGTGTGCGCCCCTCATTTGAATCGCTGAACCTCCTGCTCCCCCCACTAGCGTTCGGGGTACTTCAAATGGAAGTCGATGTGACGTCATCCCATCCGCCGATACGAGTCCACTTCTCTCAACTTCCCTTGTCCGCAGTGCATCCTCCATCGGCGTCGAGGTGTCGCTGTTGGGCATTTCAATGACGCTCGGCTTCTTATCGAAGCTTGTAGAGATCAACGTCCCCTTCGCCTTCTCCTGCAGCATCGCAAGTGCACAGAGTTGTCGTCGTCGCTGTCGTTCCGCTGCACTCTCCCAGCCAGAAGGAAATCGAAGTGTATTCGGCTGCTCCCCTCCCTCGTCTCCAACGCACCGGTGCCGCTGCTCCACTCCGCCATGCCTGCCGCTTCCGGCGTAGCTGCTCTCCGCCCCAGAGCCATGCGTCGCAGGAGACCCATGAAAAGAGAGAGCTTCCCAATCCTCGGAGTGTCCACTGAGGGGGCTGAGCAGCACCGAGGCACTTGCCCATCCGTCACCTCGCCTAAGGGAACCGCTGCGGGGGAGCAGTGACGTTCCCCCTCCACCACCCTCTACGCTGTCTTCGCTGGCAACGGGTGCTCTGGGGCGGGAAGGAAAGGGAGGAACGACACCGCGACGACTCCACGCAGAGCGAGAGGCGTGTAAAGCACGATCCCACGCGGTACGGCCGCCAGAAAAAATATCTTGACGAATCGTCCGGCCCCGAGAGGGTGGTGAGGCATCTTCCACCGCAGTGGAGGGCGTCGGCGTTGCCTCGTAGTGGAAGAATGGAAGACGCTTCTTCGTCTTGATAGCCGATGTCGTGTAATGGTGCGTCCTGGACGCAATGGGAATGCTCGTCCTCTGGCAAGGGAATCCGCAGGAGGAATTTGTTAATGCATCTGAGTGTGACGGAAAGGGTTCTTCTCGTTCCAGATGATCTCGCTCCTCCTCCGCCCGTCGACCTTGAAGAAACGACAATGCCTTCGCCCATAACGACGAGGATCGCGCTGCACCACACTTTGACTTGACGCCGGTCCTGTTTCGGTACTTCTTCTGATGGGAATGAATTCGTTCCGGTGAGGCAGTGCTGCTCGTGTGCATTCTAGGCTGTGCTGTCGCTCCGTCCATCTCACCCGTGCTGCGCCATTTATCCCACGATCGCATAAAAAGCGCATGGGATGAAGCGCCATCGTCGGAGAGGTGTTCCTTTGAAGGCGTGTCCATCATGAAGAAGAGAAAAAAAGCAAAAAAAAAAAGAAGTCAAAATATGTACTGTTGGCTTTTTTTTTTTCTATAATTACTATTCTCTTATCTGTTTGTGCAAATAAAGAAACGACGACACACCTTTCAGCTGTCTAAATTTTGTAAGGACTCAGATTCAAAGTCACAACTGAGAAAGTAATGAGAGAAAGGGAATATTCAAAAGAGAGCGAGAAGGCATTAAAATATAATTATTAAAGTCATTCTTAATCTTACCTCTTCCCCGACTACTAAGAGGTTACACCGCACATGCTTCCAGCTCCACCTTTCAACTTCAGACAGAGAGAAGAGGTGGAGGCTTGTTATTGTGGCTAATATGCCAAATTCCAAAAAAAAGTAGAATGAAAGTGGGGGAGAGAGGATACAGTATTTATGTTGTGGGGGGGTACCAATACTGATGTTTCGTTGTTATGTTTTTTTCGTGTGGATATTCTTATTTTTCCCTTAAATATTTTCTGTTACCTAGGTAGGTGTTGACTGAGTGCCTAGCACAGGCAATCCAGCGAGAGTGTTCTTGTGTCTACGCTTCAACTGGCGATATGGTGTGAGTTGTTTTCTTTTTTTTAGAGGAACAATAGAGGAAGTCTTCTGCTTCGGTGGATTCATCGATTTCTTTTACGACCTCTTCCTCCCTTTCTGTGTTTCTTTTTTTTTTTTTTCTCTTTAAAACGGATACTGCAATCACTTAACAACAATGGTAAAGCATGAATTCCAAAACAGAAGGGGAGAAAAGACTGTGATTCACACTGAACTCAACTTTAGATGCAAAATGAAATTCTTCTTATTATTATATTGGTTTTCCATACCTGGAGTTGATCTTCTTGTGCTCTCCTTTTTTCATCAATTTCTTAGTCCTACTGGTTCTTCTTTCCCTTCCCATTTTAACAAGTAACATTTTCTCTTGCTTTCAGATGATGGAGAGCGTGCTTCTCCCTTACTTGGGTGCTCGCCATACAGGTTCTGGTAGGATTTCTTCACTCGCCCGAGACGTGCAGCTGGGAGAAGTGATCCACTCCCAGAGCCGGAAGTATGGCGACGTCAAGAGCTCCGAGGCGGAGGGACGGCGCAGCGGGTCCAGCTGCAAGCACCACAGCAGCAACGTCTGGCATTCGGTGGACAAGTGCGACGGTATTTGCACCGCAGCGGGATAGAGGGTGAGATATGGTTGCATACCACGGCGAACAGCGATGGTGTGGCACCCCACGGGGTACCCAGGACTGTTCGCGCTGCTGCCGGACCCACCGCTGGGGTTATAAAGCATTTCACCACTGTTTTGGCTGGTGTAGCTGTGCGTGGAGTCGTGCCGGCGCTGCTCCACCAGCTGGTGCTCCCGCGTAATCTGACCGGTGTAGTAGTTCTTGAGGAGGTTGCACCACTCTTGATGATGCGCCCAACGCTCTGCCCGTGTTCGCGGGGGTGGTCCGGGAGGAAAGCAATCCGAGAAGAACTCGACTCGACTATGAGAGCTCGTGAATCGACTGGGGTGCGCGGTCAGCTCAATAAACGTAATCGCCCAGGCGTAGATGTCGCTTTCTTCGCTGAATTGGCCCTGAATCAACACTTCAGGGGCCACGTACGGCGGGCAGAGGTACTTGTGCAACGGGACCTCACAACTCCCGGCTCGAGACCCCGCCGTGCCGCTCAGGCGCGACGCCGCGGACGATGTCGAGGTTGAAGTCGTCTCCTGCAGCGCCCGTCGAATCTCCGCAGCGTGCAGCAGACGCGTCGCAAAGCGAGGCCGCAGGGAAGGCGAGAAAGGAACGGTAGGCGTGACCGTGTGCGGTGCATCCTGGACCATCAACATGGGCGGTGGGACGCTCAGTACCAGGCCGGGACACGCGTGGTTCCGCCCTTCCGACTCTAGCACCGCCATCATGGCATTCTGGTTCATTTGCAGCACACCACACCCGACCGGCGTGCTGGTACTGCACTTCAAGCCTCCTTGTTGTACGCTTTGACTCATGTAGCCCATTACAGGGCCGGAGTACTTGTGCGGCACGAGCAGAGCGAGGCCGCCGTGAGGCTGATTTTGAATCTGATGAGTCGAAATGGTAGGCGGCACTGGGGTATCATCCGGCTGCATGCCCGAGTCCTCGCCGGCCAGGCTCACCTCCTCCTCACGAACCGGGGGCTCGTACGCAAAAGTGCTCGCTACCGGGACATCAACCGCCACATCCCAGCGGTGCATCGACGCTAAGAGCTGTTTGGCACCCGGCGCGACGTTCCAATGCTCTGGCTGGTACAACGTCTCTGGATCGGGGCGTTGGCTTCCCACGAGTTTGTTCGTGGACGAGTTCCCCTGTTGCGCCAAGGCGAGCGCTAAGCTCTCACCAAGTTGCATCGGAAACAAGGAGCCGTACACGACCTCCACAGGGTGCTGTAGAAAAATAGCGCGAGGCGTGAGGTCGTACTGGAGACAGCCCTCTCGATGCAGCGCGAGCAAGGTCATGAGCACTTCGCGGAGGAGAGCCCGGGCAGTGAGTTCATGCAGTCGGGAAGTGCCGTACGTCTTATTCATCGCCTCACGGTACTGCAGCAGGTGACCGAAGCGGCACAACTCCAGATACACACGAAACCGAGGGCCCTTGACCGCAAAGGAGCCGGATGGAGAACTGCCGCTCGTGGCCCCGCCTCCACCGCTGCTGCCGCGCAGCGCACCGGCGGTGACCGAGTCCCGCATTTCAGCCCCGATGCAGTGCATCAGCCCCTCGCAGCTCACGCTCTGCCGCCTCCACTCCTTGACCAAATTATGGCACGTCTTGACGAGTTGATTCGAGTTCCCACGCGCCGCAGACGGGGGGAGCTGCCACTCCTTCACCGCTGCAACATACAGTTCCTGGACGGGGATCCACGGGGCACTGTCACTCTGGTGCGCATCACTGATACTGCTAACCGTTCGACGAGTGAAGGAGAGCGGAACTGTAGGGTCCAGTACATCGGTCTCATCCACGCGTAACATTACACGAGCAAGACGCACCTCACCGTTAATGCCTCTCCCAAGCAAAGCACCATCCTCTCCACACGGAACACATTGAATTAAGGTGCTGGTGATGCCGCGCACAATTTTGGAATTTTTGTTGTTATTACTAGGATTCCTTTTCAATTTGATGCCTGCATTGCTCTGTGGATTGGGGGGATGGCATAGGATTTCCCACTCTGCGGCTCTTTTCTCTCGGTACGCCTTATACGCCGCCGCCACATCTTCCTGGGGACGGAACAAGTGGCTGGGCTCCGTGCCGGTCTGGCCGCCCTTGGTATGTGAATTGCCACAACCCATGGACTATTCGATGTAAGTGGTTATGAGTATGCTAATGTGTTCCGAGGTATTGTGATGACGATGTTGTTGCTGAAAGAGAGAGATGAAAAAGCTTAAACTTTTAAACGGGATTTAAAAGTTAAAAGGCTTTTTCTGCGAAGATAAAAAAAGAAAAAGAGAATGAGAAAATACTACACACGAGAAGAAAGAATAAGGAAAATAAAAAAATAAATTTCCCTTAAAACGTTGATTTATTGTTAGCGTGAGAGAAGTCCGCTGTGATGACTATAGAAAGCGAATGGGTGTCTGCAGCGGAGCCTCAAGTGCGGAATGGAGCTATTTGCTTCTGCTTCTCCTTTCAAAATCTTCAATGTGATGGAAGAATGGAGAACCACAGACACAAAAAAAAAGTAAAAGTATAAAACTGTAAACGAAGAAGAGACAGAGAAAGAGAATAGTGTGAGCATTGGTGGTTCCGCTTCGACGGCAAAGAACATTCGCTGACGTTGTCCTTCTGGTTCATTATTTCAGTGGAACCAAAGAGGCGATGCTATAAGCAAGGTTTAATTTCTTTGTTTCCATTTTTTTTTGGGGGGGGGCTAAAGAACACTAGGAGGACCCCTCTCCACAATGAATCTACATATATTTCAAAGAGGGTGTATTTTGACCCTTGCGCTTCTTTTGACATTTTTTTGAAGAGAAATATATAATTGTACCCGCGATACTTTTTTATAATTGCAAGGAGAGCTGAACTGCTGTTGGGTGCAGTACTCCCTCAACACGCACAAACACGGGCGGCACTGGCGGATGCGGGAGTTCCCTTCCCGATCACGAAGTGGGTAATTCCGAATCCAGCAACACGTTCCAGTAGACCCCCAAGAGCTTTCTTTGCTTGGTGGAGGCACTCCTCGTCCACCATGAGGACAGAGGTTCTCCACCAATGTATTGCCGGGATCGGTGGTCTTCGGAACTAGGAGCTTCACTGGCACGTACTCCGCTACTCCCAGATGGAACTCCTTCACGCCCATTAAAGAATTCAAAATAAGATGTGTCAGCTTCGGCGGGGGACTCCAGCATGTGGGCGTCCTCCACGTTTGCGTGGCTACCGGTGGCGCCAGACACATAGTACTTGTTGACACCACACCACCTTGGTTCAATAAGACTTGGGGAGAACGAATCTGAATGCGGCTTTAAAGCAACAGAGAAAGAGAGCAACTGTAGAAAAGGGCTTTCTTTGTTGTGTGTGAAACAACAACAAATGAGAAGAATATATAAAAGTAAAACTATAAAGAAAAAATATTTCCTTTATGTTAATACATACTCGTATCTATACTCTTCAGCCTCGTTTTGAGAGTGAAGATAACGAATAAGCTTAAAGGACTTAAAGATGTGTTAGCACACACAAATGAAAGCATAAATGAAAAACCTTGAGTTTCATTCTTTACTATTAGTTGTCTTATTTTGATGCTTTCTATATTAACTATAACTCGGCGAAGTAGCAATTAGCAGTCACGAGGCCAATTTACTTCCTCATTTATTTCAGCGAAATCTTTATTTTGTGAGAGAAGGATTCATTTAGACGAGTGGATCTTCACTTTTTTTTTTTTATGATCCATTCATTGATGTGATGGTCGGGCCCAGAGGGGTTTTAATAAAATTTTAAAAAAAAACGATAGAGAAGAGGCATCTATCCAGGAGAGACACATGTGAAAGCATAGGCACAACACCACGATGGGAGTACGCCTGCCAAGTTACGTTTTACTGATTTTATGGATGTTTGTTTGGCTTACGATTTTATCTGATGTTTTTTTCTTTTCCTTCTCTTTTTTTCGCCAGGTATCAGTAATAGTTTTGGAAAGATACAAAAAGAAGGGAAAACGTTAACACCTAATAACTAATAAAAAAAGAACGTATCTTGTTGATTCAATGAATGTAGAGAAGAAAGCACACACACACAGGAAAAAAAAATATCCATACAAATTAATAAGAGAAAGAAAATTCTATTTTTTTTTTTTTTAAAAGAGACAGACAAGCTGATACTTCAAGATAATAATTTAAAAAAAAAAAAAAGATCCATTGGATGGAATCGAAGAATAGAAACATCCTTCCACTTATACTTCATTATGGTTTACGGTTCATTTCTACCCTTTAGGAGTGTCATTACAGTACGTCAGCCGATGTCTTTCTAAATATGGTTTTGTCATTCATCCGATACAGCTTCAGCAGTCGATTATCTAGATTCTCTCTTCATTTACTCTTGTGTCTTACGCCACAAGTTCCATAAAAATATATACAGAAAATAAAATAAAAAAATGAGAATAAAATCAATTTTCTAACAAAAAAAAACAAAAAAAAAGAGAAGTAAAGAGGGTCAAAGAAGTTTGAGTTGTTTACAAAGGCTATAGTGACTCTGTCTACCTTTCGTGTGTTCCACGTATTTCAGTGTTACCTCTTGAAATACATTTCGACACCAAAAACAAAAAATAAGAATAAAATAAGAAAAAAAAAGAAAAAAAAAAGGAGATAATATGTAGGTAGGAAGGCCCGCTCACATGATGGTAGCCATCCCCCCCATGATATACGACACGAGCGTCCCCTCCTTCGTCTGATTGTGTGTTTGTGTGTGTTTGTACGTCTGAAAACCGTGTTAGCACGATGTTGTTGCAGCACACGCACACACACACAGTGGGGAAACTATCCCAGCGAAAAGAAATCCTATGTCTGTCGGTCACTCGATCTATGAGACGCGCATTCCATATATAGAAATCTTAAGATGCATAAAAAAGAAGGAGTTCCCTTTTCCTTATTATTATCAGAGCGTGTAAATGTGTAATGGACATTTAGTTGTACTGCTCCACCAGACTCTTAATGGAGTCGCCCGTGCCGAACACGACGCCCACCACACCGCCAATCAATAATACGTAGGTGCAAATATAACTCACCCACCCCACCGTCTCCCGGTTCCAGTTACCAGCGTACATCACGAACAGCGCCGGGAAGATGAAGCCGATGAAGCCGCCGCAGAAGGAGCCCACGAGGCCGAAGACGATGGTCACGTCGTCGAGGAAAAGACCGAGCAGCAGTGCCGCGACGGCGAAGACGGAGACGATGAGCGAGTGCTTCCAGTACGGCATCGTGGGCACGTCCATCTTGAGAAGATGGAACAGCGACACATTGCAGGCGTACATGTTCAACGCATACGCCGCGCAGAGCTTGACGATCAGGCCAACGTAGCAGACAAAGAAGATGACGTCCTTGTACGGGTCGTAATGCAGCAAAATCGAGTCGGTCAGCTCCGTCCCGAAGTCCATCAACCCAAAGAAGCCGCAGAGGAAGTACAAAAGACAGCAGATCCCGCAGCTCAGCGCAGCCTCGAGCGTTAAACGATTGATAGAACGCCTTGGTCTCATTTCGTAAAAAATACTGAAAGTATTAATTTGATTGAGGTAAGCGAACAAGAACACCCCCACGCCGGAGACCGCCGCGTTGCCCTTGCTGATCAACGTCATGCCTTCCGGGATCCCGTTCTTCAGACCGTTCGCTGCGCTGTGGCCGACAATGCAAAAGACAAAAAGGACAATAAACATCACCCCCACTGCTGAAACATAACGCAGTGAATTGATGCGCTTCATCAGCACCAGCGGATACATGCAGAACAGCCACACCATCCCCACGAGCAGGTGCCGGCCGGTGGTGTGGCGAAGAAAATCGGGTGTGGTGTGGTGCGTCAGCAAAACCAAGAAGATTTCATCCGTCGCAATAACGTACCCCACACAGCCACCAAAGCACAGGAACCACATGAGCAGCGCCACAGCGATATCCCCGCCTCGGCCAAAGAGTCCCACCGCAATCGCTTCAAAACTCTTTAAACCGGTTCGCTCTGAGGTGACCGCCAAGAGCCGAATGGAGTACACGGTAAGGACGGTCACCAGCAGTAGATAAATCGTGGCCATCAGCACACCAGTGGAGTTAAACGACGCTGGAATAGAGATGATACCACCGCCCAGCGTCACACTGGCAAGATTGAACATACCAGAGAGCACGCCACCGTACGGCACCACCACATTAAACGCCCTCGCAAAGACGTTCGGCTTCTTTACGGGGTCCTCCTCCAACGGCGCACCCGCTTCCACTTTTTCACGACTGCCGCTGCTCGGATGGCTGAGCTCCACTCCTTCTTCATACCACTCACTTCCTTCGTCCACATACGCAGCAGCGGCACCGCGATGGGCCTTCCCTGTCAATAAACTTGTCATCTTCGTATTCCTTCCTGGAGACAATGTTAAACTACCAACTAATAAATAAACACTCCAACTAGGCAACTACAATTTAAACAAAAATACAAAAAAAGAGAAACACAAAAAAAATCCTCAACCCTCTACTTTAAGAATCCTAAGACCAACGAGCATGTCCTCCATCACAGCAGTCCAGAACCACACTCCTAACAAAGGTGAACAAAGTACGTTTCAGACCCATTACGTTCGCTACACAAACAGTCCACACCGGCTACACAGCCTGGTGCCACGACTTATGCCATTGGACCCTTGCGCAGCGTATACACCTCAAGAGGTCGACCAATAACACAGAAAAGTATTATGAAATCAGTGCGTATAAAGGGTTATTCGCCACAACAGTGGAGAAAAAATCATACATATCTGGGGATAAAAATAGAAATGGAATAATAACAAAAAAATGGTAAAAAAATAAAGAAATTTCAGTTACAATAGGAAGAAAAAAGGTCGATCTTGTACTGCGGCATCGAGGGAGCTGCAGAGGCGTTGGGGGAGACACCTCAGGTTACCACGGGTGACACCCGCACCTCTGGTACGCTCCTACACGCAGCGGAAGAGTTAATCATTACGAGAAAAAAAAGGAGTTTAAAAGTGCTTACAAGGTGCAGCGCCACGCCCACACGCAGACGTTGGAGAATGAAGCTGCGAGAAGGGGGTGG
>JASAOA010001740.1:0-59147 GCA_030849815.1 Vickermania spadyakhi
TCGTCGAAGACGCGGATGAACACACCGGACCGCTCGCTTACCTGTGTCTTGCCGTCCAGCGAGCGCGACGACGTGTCGCCTAGAATCGTGAACGTCTTACCGGACCCCGTCTGCCCGTACGCAAACACCGTCGAGTTCCGCCCAGACAGCGCGCTGTCCACCATCTCCTGCACGCACTCCTCGTACAGCACCTGCTGATCGTCCGTCTCGTCGAACACGTGGTCAAACTGGAACTGTGCCGTCTCCCCCATGTTCGACGCGTTCTCCTCCGGCCTCAGGATCACCGTCTGGCCGTTCTGCGCCTTCCGCAGGCACAGTGGCTGGTACGCCTCCGCGCCAATCGGAGGCCGCACACGAATACTCACCACAATGCGCTCCTCGTCCCTCATGAGAGATTTATTCTGTAGAGGTAAATCCTAAAGTTTGATTTAAAAAATCTGATCTCTGGATGGGTCTATGGAAGAAGGGAGACGAGATGAAGTAGTAGTATTTTTGTATTCTGTTGTTAGTGGGTGATAGAGTTAAGTGATGTTGCAATAAGTGTATAAGACACTTAAGATAGGACGCAAAAATATTGTTGTTTTTTGGTGTTTTTGTTGTATGCTAGAACAGTGAGATTCTGTTGAGCAAAATATAGCAAGGATATGACGTATTAAGATATATGAATTATCGTGTTCTCGAAAAAGAGAAAACGTTTTAAATTTGTGTTTTAAGATGTGTGGACCCGTTGTTGTATTGTTTTTTGAGCAAGCAGTAATACCTTTAAAAAAAAAAAAAAAAAAGTGTATTCTACAGCGTATACTGAGGTAGAAAAGGAATAGCTAAAAAGAATCGAGTAGTCTTTAGAAATGTAAAGAAGAAGAATAACAAAGGCGAGAAAAAAGAAGATCAAAGTGTGCAGCCTCAGAGAAAATATTTAGCAATGGAAATATGGAAAGGTTCAGCAAATAGCAGTATTAATAATAATGCACTAGTAGGATGTAAAGTTTGTTAATTTAAGAAGAGATAGCAGAAACAATATTTGAAATTTTTATTGTTGTTATTGTTGTGGTTGGAAATAGCAGAAAGAATGTTAAAAATAATTAACAAAAGAGGTTTTTTTTATATTTTTGGAAAAGGTAACTCATCAGGGCGATCGTTCTAGTAGATTAGTGAGTCGAACGAGGAGAATCATGACAAGCGATGATGATGCCACAAGCAATAAGCGGTGTATTGAGCGAGACAAGATCTTCATTCAGTTTTATTCGAGAGGAAAAATATCTCTCTCATTGTTAATCACCAAAGCACAACGATTATACAGTGTCACATGCACAAGTTTGGTGTTGAATCGGGCCCGGTTGCTCGGGCTCGATCCCCTTCCTATGGGTTGAGGACGCATGGCGACCACGATAGAGTTTGGCAAAGATGAGCGCCTTGGGTGTGCTCCATTTCCGTTTTCTGTCTCAGGATGTACGACAGAGGGTTCGTCCAGCACAGACACCGCAGGTTCGTCTTCGAGGAAGCGCTTTGACATCCAGGTCGACCCCGCCTCTATACTCGTGACGGTAGAACAGCGTGGTGTCTCCAGTTTCGTGTAGCCGTGCTGATAAGCGAAAAGAGCGAGCAAGACACGGGAAGCGGGCGAGAGACACGTGTGCAGCTGTCGAGACTGCTCCATGTAGGCTCTGTGCAAGGCTTCTGAGTAGGGAACACTCACGCGATGCGGGTGAGCGCCACCACCTCCTCTCGCTCCAGCGCTCCATCTCCGCTTGTTGTGTCCTTGTGGATGAACTTGATCCTTTGAAAAGGAGCGATACGCCCCATCGCCACCACTGTCCGACGGAACAGGGAACAGAAAGCGGCTCGGGCTCGTCTCGGACACGGCGGATCCACTGAGCTCCATGAGGGCTGCTGCGTTGTCGGATCCCGTGTGCCGGCGTGGGGAGCGGAGAAAGATGGCGGGGGCGTAGCTCATGAGCCACGTCACCGCTTCGCCTTCCTCCATATCCGCCGCATTAACCATCGTTTCCGGCATCTGCTCCAGCTCCGTAAGGTACGCTTGAAACCGATCCGGGTCAGTGAAGCACTTGGCGGAGAAGAAGCCGCTGGGGTAACTGGAAGGGGTGGAGCGGCTGATCTTCTTCTCCGAGCGACGAGAGGGTGGGTCCTCCCACACATTAGAGGTACTCGCTTCCTTCCACGGCCCGGCACCTTCGCCGCCGCGCGTCCTCTGTCCTCTTCTATCCTGGGATCGAGGCGAAATGCGACGATCCTGCCGTGAACCGCTCCCTGGCGTAGAGCTCGAAGTCCAGGCGAAGAGATACGCCTGAAACCCCTTCTTCTTCTCATAGTAGCTCGTCTTAGCGATGCGTGACGGGGACTCACGCCGGCTGCCCTCCGCATCCAAGTGCACCAGCAGCGCACCCTCCCGCACCTCCCACCCTGCTGCTCGCACCAGACGTAGGGACACCCACAGATTCCATCCCTCTTCATTTGCCTTGCAGCCCGAAGGAGTCGTCGAGTGTGGTGAGGGGCTGTCATATGCCTCCCGCAACGCGTCGGAGAATTCCCAAGAGCACGTGCGAATGCCATGAAACGTCAAGATCTGATGCAAGCGGTTGGGGGTGCATGTCAATGGGTTGAAACGAGAGGCATCGGAGGTGCTCTCTGCATTGACGTACTTTCGGCCTTGAATGTAAAGGAACGTCGTCTCACGATGCTGGTTCACCGTGACTCCCCAGCGCTTTTCCAACGTGTCAACAGCAATCCAATAGGGCGAGCCGAACGACGCGGGGCGAGCAGCCCGCCATCGGGATGCGTGCAGTACAGGAGTAGGTCTACCATCATCCGGCGCGTTCGAAGACGCCAGTCCGGATGTTTTCTTCTCTTGGCGCTGGGCTGCCCGAGCGATCAGCTTGTTCTCCTCGACCATCTCTTTCTGCTGCGCCGCTCTCATCTTCTCTAGCCACAGGTCATTGTTGGTGGAAGTGGTGATAGGGGTGATAGGCTTAGGCTCCACATCGCTGGGGGGATCCAACGGCGTGGCCTTTTCTTTCGCTACTGAAGGCGTTGAACCGATTTCTGTCTCCATGGACGGGATGGCGGGTATCCTCATTGTTTCTGGCTTGTCGGCTCTGACTGCTGGTGTGGATTCATAGAGACTCTTTCGGGGCTCCTCGCTCGATTCCACGGGTGTGGGTGCGGAGGACGACCCTGCTGTCTCATCGGACTTCCGCTCTTTTCGCCAGAAGGACGCCGACGACGAGACGAATGGTCGCTTTCTGCGCTGCATGAAGCGGTAGCGAAACGTTTTTCGAGCTCTGCGGCGATGTGGAGTCCATGACAAGTAATTAAGCGGGCGAACAGACACGTCTTGAACGGCACGTATCGCTGACACGAAGAGATCCCCTGTTTCTGTTAGAGGGATGCAGTACTGTGCGCAGAAACTGCTATCCATGATGGAGGACAAGATGGTGTCGTTTACATTGATAAAGTATCCAGAACCCATCACATACACCGATTGAGCTTTCGTTAGAGATGGCGCCAACAAGGCAGAGGTGTGCGGGCACTGGAGGCTGAACTCCGTCCGAGTCCATTTCCACCAATAGAAAAAGAGGGGAAAGGCAGTGAGGGGATCTAAAATACAATCTGAATGGGATGTGAATTGAAAGTAGAGTGATTTCTCTCCAGATTTGTCGTGTTTCCTCCACCTTTCGGAGCTGTGGCGCTCTACTGCATCGCAGGGAGGCGTTGGATTTCGTTCCGTCATTTCGCTTTCGTGGCGCTCCAACCCCTCCAGGTCTTGTAATTGCAACTCCGCCTCCAGACGGTCCTCCTCTTCCATCTCATCCGCTGCATCATCGCAATCGTCTTCCGCCCCTCTATGGGGCTTTTTCATGATCTGGCTCCTGTGCGACTCCTTGTGGTTCACCGCTTGACGCACTCGCTGAAAGGTCTGCACGCGACGAAGCAGAGGGAAGTAGGCGAGCAGTGCGACAGGAATCCACAGAGACGCCAGTGGTGTGGACAACGGAGTGGTGGTGGTGGTGGCCCATTCCCCAGGCGGTGCTGCTGTACAGGGAAGAACCGAGAGGGGAGTGGGGTCTGTCGTTTCCGCGAACGGTTTCGCTTTCTGAGGGACATACTTGGAGATATCCGGAACGGGAATGAAGGCATTGTGCTGCTCGCCACACAAGTAAAGTTCCCAGTAAAAGAGCGGCGGTGGAATTAAAGGCGGAATGAGCACCGAGGAAGAGTGGGAAGGATCACATACCACAGAGGAGGCGACTTCCTCTAAAGTATGACGAAGAACCGCCATTTCACGAGTACTACATCCAAATGCGCTGCTCTTTTGTCGGCGGCCTCGCCGCTTTCCATGGGCTTCGGAGAGGCCAGGCGAGGAAAGAGAAGGATCGGGAGCGGGTTGAGTGGTCCCCGCGGACAACATGTCGAGAAATGCCGCGTCTTCCGCTTCCGGGGATGCTGCCGCGGTTGCAGAGTCGTTTCCCTCCAATGCCGTGTCATCCGGCTTCGAAGCAAGAGCAGATGCGGAAACTTCGTCCTCATCAGTGTGAGCCTCTGTAGAATGCTTCGTTTCGTCAGCCACCATCGTCTCTTCCACTGTATTATCTGTAGTGCTCCCAACGTCCAAAACCTCAGATTCATCGGATCGAAGACGCCCTAAGTCTTGGTAAAAGCGTTCGATACAAGACTTTGAAACAAGCGAATAGCCGTACTCGTTTTCGGCCGGGAGTATCCTGAATGTCGGTGGGCGTGTGGTGGAATTGGGTATGGGCTCCCCTGTCCTAGCTGGTGCAGCTTCTCTCCATGCCTTAAGGTAGTAGGCCGTCCACAGACGCTCTCGCTCTGCCAATGTGGGTGTCACGGCATACAGACTAGCGAACGCCAGCGGTACCTTGAGACGTCCCTCGGGGTGCATCCCTTTGCAAACGACATACGACACCGGCGCTGTGGTGAGCTGCTCAAACCGCAAAGTAGTAGAAGAAGAGGAATTAGAGAGCCATGCCGCGATGCGGTGCGCTGCAGTATTCGTCTTATTCTCATTGCTCTTCCCTGAGAGAGAGTCCTTTCCCGTCGAAGAAGAAAGTTCCTTCATAGAAGTAGCGGTTGTAGAAGAGTCTTTCGTTGCCCCGCCCACCACATCTCTGGCAAGGGAGGTCTTCGCGTGGCGTGGGAGAGCATTTTGTATCGGCTCGCTGGATGCTGCCGCTGTAGCCCTTGAGCAGCCGATCCCAGCACAACGCTGGAGAGAGAGAACACGCTGTATCGCACGTTGCTGTACCGCGGAGGGTAAGGTGCCTCCTAGTAAATACGCTTTTCCATGCATCCAAATGCGAAGATTAGATTTGAATATATATATATATATGGAGAACCTGGCCGGTGATCTACTATTTCGATATATATGTGAAAATGTGTCGATTGCAATAAAAAGAATATAAAGGAGAAATGTGAGAAAGCATCAAAGAAAAGAACACAAAGATAACTACCATATAACCATACAGGGATCCATCAATTTTAGAAGCTCATCTTTATAAAGGGTATAAAACAAAAGAGAAACTCTACGAAAGGGAGATAGTTTAGCCCCAGCCCGAGCTTTTCGCCGCTCCCCTTCGCAATGTCTTCGTTGGCCGGTAAAAAAACACGCGCAGGATTCTCAGCGGGGTTGAGTAGATTTGTAGTTTTAAAAATTAAAATATCTCATAACAACGCCGCAATCGACTAAATAAGAAGAGGAGAAAAACAATTCCTATTTTTCATCTCCACATTTTCACTCCGCTCCAAAAAAATATATATTAAATTAATAATAATTAATATATATTGAAAAAGCTGGCTCCACTGTGGAGGGAAGAACAGCTTTCGAGTGGAGATATCAATAATGATTCCGCACTGGCGCTGCTCAATGATGACTGATACTTCCTGTTCGAGCTGAACCAGAAAGAGGAGTGAGATGTCTGACATCATTCACTGGAACTATCGATATCGCTTTGCGTTCATCTGCGTCAGTCACAAAGCAATATATATATATATGTTAATATATTCCCTGAGAAGAGGGAGAAAGTCTATTTCTATAAGTGAAACGGTTTCCAGAAGAGCACCACCTTCATGCAGCGGAATAGATCACATCATTAGCAAATAAAATTACCGCCTTATAGTAGAGAAACGCAGCCGCAACCACAGAAAAAAAAATGACAACTCTCATAGAAAATGATATTCAAAACAATAAATGCAACGAATGTGTAGCGGTACCCCTTCATCACACCCTCACATTTTCGTTATCGCTTCTGCATTGATGCCTAATCAAAGTCCTGAGGAGTGCCTCCTTCCGCATTAAGCTAACATAGGTGCCACATTCATCCCAGTAGCATTCGCTAGTGGGACCGGCGGAGGCTCATCGTAGCAGCACGCCCCTGGGAATTCGCGATTGGTTGTCATTTCTCTCAACACCTGCGCTACAACGCAGCAGGTGCAGCACACGCTAGCCCCACAGTCCCATACGATCGTCCCACTGATACGGTAACGCTCTCGTACTTTCGATCGGATGATCGCCGCACACGGGAAACACAGCGGTGTCCACCAGCCTAACCACAAATACCCGAGGATCACCGGCGAGCACAGCACCGCCGCTCCGATCAAGGAAGCGGATTGAAAAAACGACAATCCGCTGCCTCGATCCTGCAACAACTGCGCCTGCCGAAGGAGCTGACAGGGCTGGCAACAGTACACCTCCGTGCAAACAAAGAAATCAAAGACGGAGAAGAGAACGCTGTACTTCCAATCTCGCTTCATGTCGTGTGCTGCAGCCACTTCACGAAAGCTGGGTCCCACTTCCGCAGAGGCTACTGGGAGACTCGGGGAGGAATTCGGTATCTGCGGTAAACCCATCCCGGAACTCCCGTGCAGTTGGGATCCCACAGAAAACAACGGTTCCGCTTGTCTCGTCGCCATTGCAGAGCCGGACGCCGAGTCCAGTGTCTGATGCATCGACGCGGTCTCATACTCGAACCGACTGCCGTGATGTGCATCACCCCCGCCGTTGGCGTAATAGTCGTGGGAGGAGGCCGCAGGGAGCGGGGTGGGAGCCGCGAAGCCCGTGTCTGGTTTCGCCGGATTCGTGTCTCGCAGCCACTCGGAAGTGCGACCGCTCTGTGGCGGGGTGGGGGGTAGCCCTCTCAAAGGGAGGGGAGGGTATCGTTCGCGAGACGCCGTACGCGCCTCGTCCTCGGTGCTGGTGTGTGACGCCCCGTCGGACTGGTCGTCATGGTGAATGCGGAACAGCGGGATCGCAGAAGAGGTGAGCGCCAAAGGCTGATCCACATCCGGCCCATACCCCACACTGCTGGGCAGTCCTAGTGAGCCACCACCTAGCAAGGATGCATCGCGATGTTGTGGTACGCCACGAGCATCTGTGGCATACGCTCTATAGTAGCCTCCCTGATGCCCTGGCTGACTCATCTAGACAATAAGCAGGGATGGATGGAGAAGGAAGAAGGGCAATGAGCTCTCTGTCCACTCCGTTGTTATGGCACGCGTAGAGAAGATTCTTCAAAACTTTTTGAATATTTAAGTTTTCTCAACACTTTTGTTGAACGTTTTTGCTAGAGAAGAAACAAAGTGGGGATATAATGAGAAGAAACATTTAAAATAGTTTCCTTTTTTTTTTTTGAATAGTTTTCGCACTTTGGATTTAGCAAAAACAATAAATGCTGGATCTTATCATGAGTATTCGTTTTTATTTTTTATTATGCACTTTGCGTGTTCGTCATTAATGCACAGATAAGAAAGTCAGGTAGGAACTTTTTTTAGTTTTCTGGGCATCTTGTCTACTTTCCTCACCTAACTATAAACAAGATATATGAGCATCAATTTACTATACGCTTTACATGATGAAGTTTACAAAATCGAGAATGCTTTATTGTCAATCTTCTTCTTTTTGTATTTCGGTCCAGCAGCAGAAGTACAAAAGAATTTAACGCTCGCGTAGTCCGTACAGCACCACCGTAGCGATACCATCTCCAAAGAAAAGAACAACGAAATATTAATTGAGAGAGAAGTAGAGAAAACTTCAAACTGATAACCTGAAAGTGAGAGGGGGGGGGAAAGCTGATGCAGTAAGAACATACGTTTTTCACCTCAAAAATTTTTTATAAGAAAGAAGCCTTAACTTGAAAGAAGAGCAAATATGCTTCTACACTGCATTCGATTAGCATTTCACCGGACAGAAAAAAGAAAGTGATATAATAAACAAACCATCACACCATAAATAATATTAGCAAAAGAATTTATCATTCTCTTTTTTTGTTAGAAACTATTTCACTTTGTCTTTTCCTTATTTCTTCCTTTTTCTCACCAAATAAACCGCAGAATTCTTCGTTTTCTATGTGAGAATGTGTGTGGTGGAGGATCTATATGATTGGATTTTGTTGTTGGTGTTAGACTAGCCCCCACTAAGACAGCACTGGGTTGAGTCAGGATGCACCAGACGGGACTGAAAATGGGAGTCGTTGAGCTCTCGATGGGCTGTTTACTTTTCTACGCGCTTCGGTGCGGATACACAGCACGGGCAGACAGATTAAATGATCCCACCAATTCGGTAGCATTGAATCGAGAAAGAGCAGCACACGGAATCAATGAGCGAAGCGCCATATAGTAAGGTCAATGCCATCGGTACGCGCAATCATGAAATCTCACGGTACATACGAAATAGGGGGGATCGCAATGCAGCTGTGGAGGCGCTGAGAATTTCTAGGGGGTTGATTCCCACTCCCATTATACGTACCCCTCGCTCTTGTCGGGCACAGCACTGCACTGCTGAGAGGGCCTCACAACGGATTGGTGTAATGCGGCGGACTGCGAGCCCATGGCTGACGATTAGCAGGGGTGTGCATTCGTTTGACGAAGACACCACTGCACTGCCGTCAAACCCTCTAATTCAGTGCAAAGAAGAAGGTTCTAACTTTATCTCGTCCATGTTCTTGAATGAATCTTCGATAAAAGAATACCGGCCGTAAGAAAAGGACTCTAGTTGTGTTCCTCTTCTGTGACTGCGAGTCGGAGGTAAACGTAGATAGATGATGCCAGTCGGCAAGGAGATACCGTTCTCGAGTAACGAAAACAGGAAAATTCACACGGAAAAACAACAAAAGAAGAAAATATATCAAATTATATACTAGATTTTGTTTCAAAAAAAGAAAAAAGAAAATTTTATGTAATTTTTTTATAAGCGCTACGAGTTTCAGTGACGGTTGCAAGAGTACAAAAGAAACACTTGATGAAAAACCCAAAACAAAAGGAAAAAAAAAATAGCCCTGAACCCTAAAAAAGGAAGATATTACTACCAAAAATACATTGTGTGTATGAGAACTATAATAAATGAGCTCTAAAACAGAGTGAGTTATAAAATTAAGGTTTTATGAGTTCAGAGCTCAAGAGAAATACCAGTATCATGTCCCTACTACTTTTTATTTCACTTCTTTCGAAATACGCAAAACAAAAACAAACGGAAAAAAAATTAACAGTAATAGCAATAGTAAATCAGCATCATCTAAAAAGTATAACGCGAAGAGATCATTCATGTCTTTCGCAGCAAAATACGCAACACGAGATCCTAATCGTTAGAAGAGTAAATATTGATTTTTCTGTCTTGTTTTTGTTGTTGTTGTTGTTCGTTCGAACGTGGTAAAAAGATAGCATAGAATATAGCGATGGACGCAATCACAACCAGAAAGTTTACGCTTACTTCTTTCTCTTTTTCTCGTTTCGTCTTCAACGAACCACTAGAAAATGTTTTATATCTCTAATTGATATACAGTTTCTCTCCTGAAAATACATTGTCGACGTCATGCACGCTATTCACTAAATTAAACCGCACAGGCCTCTTCCACCAGTCCAGTAGTGGTGCGAACCGCAACGTCTAGCTAGTTTCTCTCTCTCTCCTTCTTTTTTTTTTTTTCTTCGATCAAAGTAAAGGATATGTAGGAAGAGAGAGAGAGATACGAAACATCGAAAGCAGAAGAGCAACACCAAAGAAGTCTAATGTGCTCAGGTTGTTGCTTTTTCTGTGTTTCTCTGTGTTAGCAAATCGCAGCATAGTCGTACACCGCTGCTTTACCATCATCTCCAGCACAGACCATGTACTCTGGGGTCGCAAAGATCTCCCGCACGGCGGCAGTGTTGGCCCCGAGACCGTAGCAACAGCTCCCCGCTCGTGCGTCATGTACCAACAGCCACCCGTTGCTCGCCCCCGAAAGGATCAAGTCACCAAACGTCTCCATACTATAGATAAAGTCTTGGTGGTCTGTGAACTCCAACACCGTCTGAAAATTCTTCCGAGGCTCCAGCACTAAAATACGGTGGTCCGCACCACAGGTGATGACGTACGGGGACTCGCTGATGGTCTTGATACCGCTTAGCACACCACCTGGGTGGAGTTCCTGCTGGAACAGCGGCCCCTTGCCCTTTCGCAGATCCAGCACCGTCAGCACCCCGCCTTGGTCTCCAAACATGGTCAAGTTACCGAAGTCGGAGTGGAGGAGGTGGCACAGCGCGCCAATTTGCCCACGTTTCGTGGCCAGCGTCGCGAGGCTGGTGGCCGTGGGCAGATCCCATACCTTCGCCTGGCCCTGGCGATCCCCCGAGATAACCTGCGTGCCGGCCCATGAAAACTGCATCACTGGAGCCTTGTGTCCGCTCAGCACTCCCACCTCATGACCTCCGGCGGAGCAGTCCCAGATGCGCAACGTTCGATCGTAACTCGCACTCACCGCCGTACCGCTGCTATTGACATCGACTTGACTGATGCTTCCTGTGTGGCCGAGCAAATCGCGGCACCGCGGTGGGCCGCTCCTCACCGAATCCCACAGACACAGCTTACTGTCCATCCCCCCCGAGAGCACCTGGCCCGTCTGGAGAAACTTGCACGTGGTCACCCACTCCGTGTGGCCGCACGTCTTGGTGTACAAGTTCTTCTTCTCCTTCATCGTCGCGACGTCGAACACCTTGAGGCCGTGGTCCGCGGAGCCAACCACACACAGGGGGCCACTCCCGCCACAGCCACCAGGCAAGACATCCATGCACAGGAGGTTCCGGTCACTGGCGTCGAAGAAGCGGCCCTCGGAGTGAACCGGGCCTTCCCTCCAGCGCCTCGGTACCGCAGCAGCGGTGTACGAATTCACAAACTTGGCGTACATACTCTCCGACGGGTCCCTCACGTCGTCCGTGGGGGGTGCCTTGCTCACCACACCACCAAAGAAGTCATCGCCGAGGTCCTGCAAGTCCTTCTGAATCGCACGGCCCTTGGCGGTCTTGGCAGGGCCCGTGTAGTTCTTCTGCAGCTCCTGCGCCGTGGCGGCCGGGCCGCGGGACGGGACGGTCAGTGCGCCACCGCCACGCCTCGGGCTCTGTCCGCCGCGAGCTCGCCCCGGCTGCAGCTGCCTCGGAATGCTCGCCTGCCCGACCGGCGGCAGGGGATCCGGCGCGGTGATGTCCCGCCACTCCGGGCGGCCGCTGCCACGCGAAGGGATTCTCCCTCGCTGGCCACCAGCTGGTGGAGGAGGAGGGGGGGGCAGAGCTGTGCTCGGCTGGCCGGGTCCACGCTGTCTCGCCTGCTCCTCACGCCGCTGCACCTCCATGTCCCACGCCCCGAGCGGACGGTTCTTCGGCTGCCGGCGCTCGTACGGATCTGCTGGAGGGTTCGCCCGACGACCTCCACCACTGCCGCCATTCCCACTGAAGTCTACGTCCCACGCGCTCATTGAAGGATCCAATGAAGGATGTTTCTTCCTTCTTCAAGTTCTTTTCCCCTTTTATGTGTTGAAAGTGAAAGCAGTAATATAGTAAAATGTAATAACGACAAATATATATATACGATCTTAACACGCTATGATGTATAAAAAATGATATGATAGAAAAAAAAAAGGAAAACGTCTACCGCCAATGAATACTTTTCGCCTTGAGAGTGATAGAGGGATAATGATAACAAAAGAAATATATTTTTAAAAAAAAATCGGATCAAATCTGCGAACAGGTACTTTCGAAACAAAATGTCTCAAAACGTCCTGTGCAAAAAAAATAAAAATTAGAAAGAAAGTTAGTAAGGGAAAGAGAGAGGATCGATACACCACGTAAGAATAGAAGGAGATAATACACTTATTAGCAGTTCAACAGCACATAGACTAGGACTTGGATTTGTGCCCTTGATGGTAGAAGGATGTACCAAACTTTCGTTTAAATAGTTGCTGTTGTTGTTGTTTTAAATAAGGTGCGCTTCATGCAGAAAATCAAGTGAAGAAGAAATGTTTTAAAACAGTAAACATTAAAAGTCCAGTAGCGAAAAAAGGTTTTTCAAAAAAAAGCCCAAGCCAATATCTAAAGAGAAACCACAATACAGATATATAGAAAAAGAAGTCTATTGGGGATCTAAAATGTGGAAGATATATGACATAAAGAAAGACATCAGCATGGGCATACTGAATATCTCATTCACCGTTTGTGTATTCTCTTTTGTGTGCTCAGAAGAGCTTTTCTTTTTTGAGGGGGTCGTGTTGAGGCTACTGACTTAATATTTTTTATGCTGTTTTTCATTTACTTCATTTCTTTTTTTTTTTCAATTCTCTTCAGAAAACTTTTTTTTAAAGAAATGTTTCTGTTGTTTTGTGTTTCTTTTTTTTGTGTGTGTATCATCAACACTTCAACATTTTTTTTCGTGTGTGACTCTATTCTATAAACAGATGTCACATTTATATAATCTATCCGTCTATATACAGCTTAATCTCTCTGTATAGCGACAGATCGATATTTCTACTTCTCCATCTTTTTAGTTCCGTTTTTCAGCACTTCATTCAGACCTTACTACACGAAAAATGGAAAAAAAATAAAATGAATTCACTCATTTATTGATGCACAGTACACTCAATAGTGATAAATATATTTTTATTACTTGCATTTTATTCCATTTTCTCATTGCCCATGGTATTACAGCGTGTATGTACAAAACAAAGGGGAATATGGTGAGTGTCTGTTTATAGTGATGAGTGACGGTAGGGTATCCCTGAAGAATAAGGCAAGTGATCGAATACATCTCTTCTTTCTCTTCTTTGTACTGTGTTCTTCGATATAATCATATACTGCTTTCTTTTTCTCCATTTAAAAGAGATCTACCAGAAGTGGCATTCAATTAATTTTATTTCCGTTCACTTTTTTAAAAAAAATCTTGTTTCTTTCCTTTTTTTTATCTGAATTTTTTCATTAAAAAATAAACAGAGGTAAACAACATATAGCTTAGCACGGATATCTAGTAAAGTCCAAGACTAAGATGAAGTCACAAAATGATCAGGAAAGCCATAAGGAAAAGCGAAATCATACGTTTTACCTCTCCCATCGATTCTTCGCTGTTTTATGTTGTTTCCTACAAAGGTACATACCCTCTCCTCAATGCACCTCGCCTTCTGTCTTTTTTCTGACGTGTATGGCTTCATGTTTTACTGCTGACTGCTGTTATCACGAATATTTATATGTCATTCACGAATACAACACAATCTCTAATAAAAATTCATTTATAAATGCGTGAAGAAAGAAAAAAAAATGTTGAACATTCTTATCCATCTTTCGCTGCCCTTGTACAGATAAATCTCGATATATATCCAACAATATATATTGCATATCGTGGTGTCGGATAGCGTGGTCTTATATCAATATGTCTCGCTACGTTCGTCCATGTAACACTCTTCTGTACTCCTGGTTCTGGTTGGCGGCATATGTCCCTCTCTCTCTCTATCCATAACAACAAAAAAAAAAAAAGGGGATATGACAAGAGAAATGTTGAGTAGAAGCAATATGAATATTCATTCCAGAGTGTATGTCTATCCGCCCCCATAGGTACTTCTATCTATTCTATCAACTTGGCCTGGGTGCGGTGATCACAAAACATAGAGCTCACACCCTATCGTCGTGTCTCCTCTGCATTTTTCTTCTTCTCTCTTTTACATTTTCATAAATGCGGGCGTTCGTTTTCCGTTCCAGTCGCAAGTTGATTCTTATTTCGTTTTCGTTGGAATTTTAAAAAAAATATTCAACAAAAATCAACCAACGCGGAAATAATCATTTTTTTAAAGAAAAAAAAGGTATTTGAGTCGGATCCTTCCCCCTCTGGGGGGACAAGTTCCACAAAGTTAAAAATTTAGTGAAAAGGTGAAGCATAAAAACATTAAAAAAAAAATCAAAAAAAAATTAAAAAGGGTCAATGCTGTTAGTTCCATTGCTGTTTCCTCCTATTATTGTGTCACCCTTTCTATTTATCACGTCTTTACATTTTCTCTCCTTTCTTTTTTTTCTTGAAATCGAAACTCTTTCTCTTCTCCCCTTTAAAGATTCGATTAATGTCGTAGTTGTGCTGTCTGTTTCTCTTTCAAGTAAACTCGTCTGTCACTACTATCTTTTCCGGGTTGGGATACGCAACAAAGGACGAAGGGGGGAGGGAGGTCTCAGCAAAGATGGAACGAGAAAAAAAAAAGGAAAAAATAATGTTGACCTTGTACTACTCTCCAATGTGTGTGGGGGAGAGAAGTCGTAGCATAGGAAAGATCTATCTATACTATCTCTATTCAAACTCTATCAGGTAGATGGTGTCAAACACACATACAGTTCTTTTTTTTTTTTTAAGATATTGTTTGTTTGCCTTTTTGCCATAAAAAAACAATTAACACATATTCTTAATTTCAAAAAAGGAAATAGACGATACGTGTGTGTTTGTGTGTGGTTTGATGGTTGGTAATCCACACTATTTCTTTCTTTTGCATGTATTTTTAGTTTCACTTATTCCCCATTTCTATTTGAGAGTGTTGTTGTTTCTTTTTGTTGTTCTTCATTTCTTTCGGGCGGCGTCATCTGCCATTCCAATCAGCACGTTGGTAGACAAAGTGAAGCGCACGGAGGGTATAGGGTGTTCGATTCAAAATAATAAAAAAGCGTATCACACCATTACAGCAAAGGGAAGTCTGTACTTCTTTTTGTATATTATTCATTATTATTATTTTTCTTTTCTTCTTCCAATCCTTGCGTTTTATTTTCCTTTTGTTTCTTTTTAAGTCACAGATAATAAACTACACTTGTGTATTTTTTTAAAAAAAAGAAATATTGATTGTTTTCTTTTTTTTATATTGTTCCTGCCGTGTTAAAGGATACTCCGGATTGGTTGTGCTTCATCTTCGGGATATCTGTGTGATGTTCTTCTCCGTTGTTGTTTTTTCCCCCATCAGTTCGGAGGAAGTAGAAGATATAAATACACACATAAACACATTATATATATATAATATTTATGGATGTATATTCGAGGCATAAAAATATATTGAAGAGGATATAAAGGAATAAAGACCTGTGACTTTTATTGTAGACGAGTGGATCTATGATGGGTGTGGCGTAAATAAAGTTAAAAAAATAGAATATCGTTAAAACGAAAACATTTACATTCATTCTGTGAACAGTAGTAAAGAAAAACTTAATTTACACTTGAATTACACCAAGGACGATAAAATACACCCGGCGCAATGAGATGAGCAGCACCATAGCATCTGGACCGGTTCTTCTTCACATGTTTAATCGCAATACAGTCGTCATTTTCTTCCTTTCTTTTTTGGTTTGGTTTTGTTTTCTTTTGTTTCTTTGAGCCAAATCGAATACTAAAGAAGAAGTATTAAATAGGAATAGGACTGTTGTATGCGCGCCAATAATATGTAGAAAACACATTTGTATCATAATAAAAAAAACGCTGGTTCAATTTATTGTATCTGTCTCTCTCGTTTTCAGATGAATCAAGGGAAAGGAAGAGGCTGTCATGCGCATGATGAGAGCAAATTAAAAAAATATTTGCTTATAAATTTTTATTATAAATCTTGTTTGTTTTTATTATTATTTCTTTTAGTATGATTATAGATTCAGCTCCAAAATGCTGTGAAAAAAGCATTGCAAGAAGCGTGTTAGAAATACTGAATGAAACTGCATACTAATAATCATAACACAAAACCACGAAAATGAAATAACGGGAGAACAACAAACCATAAACGGCTATGCGATAAGACAGAAAAATATAGTCACCCCAAAAAAAAAAAATATCCTGAAACTGTAAAGTGACGAGACATTTACATCTTCATAGATACACCCAATAGATAGTCTCTTCAAAGAAGCAATATATATGCTGAGAAAAAGCTCTGCATCCAAACATAATACTATATATTATTAATTGCTAAGAGATGAAATGACTGCTTACTTCCCAACGACAGAGGGTGATAAATACAATAATCCAAATAAAATCGAAATACAAAAACCCTAAGCAAACCTAACTGTTCTTTCCCTTTTCTTCTGAATTGGATATCGTCTTTCTGAGAAGGATCCTTTTTCTCTTCTGTTCATCGCTGTTCTTTCATCGCCATCGATACGATGGACGGATTTGGAGATGCTAGAAAGAGGAATACAGAGACAACTATAATGACAAGGTGGTGAGAACGTTAGCATATCAGAGATGCTGAAAATTTGGTTTCTTTTTATGTGTCCGCCCTTCGTTTCTCACAGTGCCTCCTGCCTTCATTCCTAGTCTGCACGACAAAGATGATAAAGAATTAATAATAATAATAATACGAGTCAAAAATAAGAGTTCATTCAATACCTCTATCTCTATATGATATGTAGGTCTCGTTGAATACAAGCCAAGTTCTTAGGCGGCCTTTACACAGACCGTGTAGTCGACGAAGCGTTGGACATCCTTCTGTAACGCCTTTACCGCGGACTCTTTATTTCGCTTTCCTTGAAAACTATTATTGTTGTTGTGATGGCTTCCAGGGGTGGTCGCGAGGCAGTGCACGTAGAGCACACAAATCTTCTGATCGTGTGTAATGTGCACCGACTCCAGCTGAACCGGAAGGTTGAGCAGCTGAATACGGTTCAAGGTCTCTTGATAGACAGTGGCTTCGGAGTGGCGGAGTTCGCTCTGGTGCACTGCCTCTTCAGGGTTTTGGTTCGAGTCGACACGTCGAATCACATTACCGTGTATCGTTAGATGGTCCTCTCGGCCAGTGTTCTTGTTCTGCGGTACCACCTGGATGCAGCACCCCACATCACAAAAGCCAAAGCTCCCGAAGGGGCTCGCGATGCCACGGATGTAGGCCAAGTACGTCTTGCCCACCTCGCACCGCGGTGCTGCGGTGGCGAGGAAGTGGTTGCTTCCGTTGTCGTACTTCTGCGGGTTCCCGCTGAGGGCTTTGGGCACACGGAAGTTCATCACCTCCCCACGTTGGAACCGCAGCACAACCATCGGGGAGCTGGTGTCATTGCTGTGGGCGGCGTGTTGAATGGCCTCGCTGGCGTGGTGGGAAGAGGCGCTCATCGGGGAGACGGAAGCGCTGCTGTCGTCGTAGCCGCGGGCAGGAGGCCGAGCCGTCGGCTCCTGGAAGTGGTGTTTCAGATACGTCGGTGGGGGCGGGAGACACGATTTGTTATGCGGGTCGCTCCGCGCTCCCCCGCTGTTGTGGTTTCGGTTGTTACCCGTTAAAGTGTGCTGCGAGGCCGACGACGCGGCGGAGCTCTCCCGAATCACCGACGGGCGGAAGTTGTGATTCGTCGCGGTGCTCGATTCACGGAAGGCGCCGCTGTGGCTCGCGTTCGATGGCGAGGTGGTCATCTTCACGATGCGGACAGCCTTGCCCGGCGCACGGCGCGACGAAGGGCCATGCGTTTCCCCATCCTCGCCCTCGTCGCCCTCTTCGCCTTCCTCCGCTCCGTTGTTCGCCAGAAGGTGGTGCAGCTTATCCACCGGCACACGCCGGCCGCCCACCGCGATGAGCGAGCCGGCCGCGGCCTTCAGCTTCGCGTGGAAGGAGCTTCGGTTCGTGGGCGGAGGCGGGAGGCCCTGTTGGCTGACGCTGCTGATGGACGACAACGGGGAGTTGCCGCGACTGTCCGCCGCCGCCGGTGGCAACGAGTGGGACCCCTCCCCGCCTTGGCTCGGGGAAAGGGGGCTGCACAAGGGCGAGTGTCGCCCACGCTGCGGCTGGGAAACGCCGGTGCTGGTGGGGGGGTGGCCCGTGCGGGTCGCACTGTACCGCTGCTGCTGCAACGCCGCTGTTGTCATCGGGGCCTGTGGCTTGCGGCGCTGGTTCGGGTTCTGGTTCTGCGAGGCGAGCAGGTGCTCGGAGGGTTGCTGGTTCGGGTCCCCGTGGCTGGGGGGCGGGGGAGAGCGGTGGGAGCCATCGCTGCTGCTCCCCACCGCACCGGGCACGGAGTGCAGCGAGCTCTCACGTGGCTGAGAGAGCGAGGCGGTATACCCTGGCGGCGAGAAGGTGGTCATGGAGGGCGATACGCTTTTCTGGCGGTTCAGTGTCGCCGCCTGGAGGTGCATCAGCAAGTGGTGCTGCTCGTCTTCGATCGAGGGGTTCGGTGTGTGGGAGTGCGGCACCCCTTGGGCCGGGGCAGGGGCTGAAAACAAGTTGGCAGGGAACCCATGCGAGGCAGCTGGTTGCCACTGCTCAGGATTAGCGTTGGGATTAAAACTCGGCTCACCATTACCCGGTGCAGGTGGTGGCATGCCGCTCTTAGAAGCATCCATCATGGCAGCGAGCAAGGCGTTCAGGTACGCCTGCTGAGCGTTAAAGTGCATCCCCGCATTCATGGCCGAGGGATTATCGTCCGCGTCGTACGCCGCGAGCGGTCCGAGATGACTCCGCTGAAACGCTTCGAGGTTCAGCCGGTCCTGCTCCTCCTTGGTCAGCCCAAGAGTGGGGTACATCAGGGACGGGAACGCGGCAGCGGCGAGGCCTTGCGATGGGGGCGGTGGCAGGGACTGCGCCTGCCCCACCGAGAGCCGCTCACCCGACAGCAGGTGGGAGGGCTGAGACTGTGGTGTGTGGAAAGCGGAAACGGGGGCTCGTCGATCCTCCTCCTCGTCGCTGTCCATGCAAGCCGCGTGCTGGCGCCACATCATCGCCTCGGACTCTCCCTCCTCCAGGTTCAGACCACCGCTGGCGTTGGGGGGGTGGCTTGAGACGCTCGGGCTGTGGCTATGCGACTGCGTGGCGTGCTGCTGACTGGGATTGGTGCTGAAGCTCAACGGCTCCAGGAGTTGAGGCGGCTGAAACAAGCCCGACTCCCGAATGCCGCCCAAAGGAAGCGGCGAGGGGGAGACGGTTCTCGACGTCGCTTCTGGGGGTAGTGACGAAGAGGAGAAGCACGGCATCGGGCCTGGCCTGCGGAACGGGTGGAAGTTGTCCTTGGCGGGGGACAGCGGGGTGGGGGAGGGAGAAGTGCCATCGTGTGCCGCACTGAGCCGTCGGTCCTCCGTCAGGACCCGCTGGGAGGGCGGTGAGCTCGACGTACTCTGTGGCCCCAGGCGCTGCTGGAGGTCCTCCAGAGCTGCCATCTCCACCCCCCCTGTCGAGGCGGCGCGGCCACCGAGCAGGTGCAGGAAGGCAGAGGGCGGTATCGCACTGCTGGGCTGGCGGGGGTTCGACGGCGACTCACCATTAAGGGAAGAGCTGTGGTCGTCCATGCTGGGGCTGCTGAGGCAGAGCTGTGGCTGTGGCTGGGTCGTGGCGGCGGGACTGTTAAGGAACAGCAGACGCTGCGACGGAGTGCAACTCCCATCGTCGTTACGGCTCTCCGGCGAAGATGCCTGCGGTCCACTGGGGTGGTATGGGTACTGCATCGAGGAGGCCCGTTGCTTCTGCGGTGTGGTGTAGAAGTAAAATGGGTTGTTGGCGCTTTCCGGGGTCTGCGGCGTCGCGCCAGAGAAAGAGCGCTTCTCTCCCTCATCCGGGCTCCCCATCCCGTGCGACGCAGGGGCCGTCTCGAAGTACAGTGGGTTGTCCTCCGAGACCCGCCTGCTGCTGTCCGGCATCCTGCGGGAAACACCAAACTTCATCGGCAGCTCCTCCATGAGTGGCGGAGGGGGAAATCAGCGAAGAAAAAAAGAAGAAAGTCCTCAATAAGAAACGTTTGGTAGTGAATACCACGGCACACGAGAAGGAATCAGAATTCTTAAACCAGTGGATATTCTATAGAGAAAAAGAATCTCTTTCTAGTGAATATGAACTAATTCAATTTACGGAGTTACGGTAACTATATATAAATGTATCGTGTTCACCACCAGAAATACAGTCTAATACTTACTTCTTTTCAGAATGATGTATTATTTTCTCTATTTATCTTGCTGGCTCCGCTGCTTTTTATAAGGTCACTGAAACACCAGTCAATGAAAAAAGTTCAGTCCTAGAAATGAAATAAATAGTAGAAATAAATATACTCGTTTTCGAGAGAATATTGAGATACGATAAGAGAGAGAAAACCGTCCGTCCGATCAATTAATAGCTATCTTTTGTAAGTGAAAGTGCTAAAGAAAAGAGAACAAAAAAAAAAACTCCTCGATATCGAATGTCGATGGATGTTCCTTCTGTCTTGTAGGATCTTTACAGCCACAATAAATAAAGAAAAATAGAGAAAGCTTTGAAAATAAAAACTTCTCTATATACACGTTGGCTAGCTTAGCTTCTCTTTCTTTTGAATTTTCTCGATCAACTCGAGAGAAATACAGTTGATTTAGAAACGAACACAAAAAGAGGTTTAGGTCAACGTTCTTTTGTGTGTCAATATCTCTCGATGCTGCTCTAAAGTGTTTAGTTCTTGTCGTCTTCAATCGCGTCACTGTGGCTTCAGCTGCGGATGATGAATTATTTTTTTGTGTGGCGGTAGTTACAATCTCTACTCTCTCTCTCTCTCTTTTTAACTGCTCTAAACTTCGTTCAAGTAAAAATACAAGACTTATGAGGGTTTAACTCTTATTATATTATGACGCTTGAGTTTATCTATTTATTTCTTTTTAAGTCTGAATCTTTCTTTAAATTATTTCTTCTGAAACGCACTTTCTTTCCGATCGTCTTTGGTAGAAAATGTGTGCCAAAGACAAATGCAGGCGTATCTTTCTACGGGTTTTTTTGTGTTGCTTCACACAAAAAGAAAAGAAAACACGAATAAAAATAATGATAATATTCACAATATCTCTATATCAATAGAAAAGATAGGAAAAAAATAAAATTAAAACAACAATATTTTCTATCTTTATTTTTAAAGTGTAGTTAATTAGCTTAACTGTATTGGGCACCGTTCCAATATAAGGTGGTGGAGATTGGGTAGCCCGAGTCTATAGGAAGGTGTATTAAAAAGGTGTGCTGAAATAAAACACTGCGTCTTCGAAAAAAAAAAAATGCAGGTTCTTCTATGTTTGCTGTGGGTTTCTGGGGGTGGAGAAACGGGGGGTGAAAAAAAATAATCAAAAAAAAACTTCTGTAATTAATTAAAAATAAATAAATGGAAAGATAAAGGACAAGAAAAGAGAGAGAACCAGTAATGAATTACAGTGGAGGAAGCACATTTGTGAGAACGATAAAGAAGAATTGCTTCCGCATGAAGTTCAATGCTACTCAAAAGCACTTACAAGAAAATTTAAAAAAAAGTCTTCTTTTTATTTAGGTTTTGAAGAGTATGTTTCGTTTCTGTTGGTGTTGCTAATCTTCGCAATACATGCTTTAATGGTAAACACATTTATTAATATTATTATTAGTATTCTTTTTCATTTGAAACGAACTGTATTGAGAATTATGGGAAACGGAAGAGAGATCAAATCATGCTGGTCTACTTCTTTTGGTAGAACTTCAATGTTTGTGAAGAACAACACTGTCGGATTCTCTTATTCAGCGGGTCTGTTGCACTACCAATTCGCATCCCTAATTTATTGAAGAATTTCTTCGGATTTTACTATATTTTTTTTCATTTTTTTTCTTAGCTTAGTTGCTATTTCTTACTTATTTTTATCCTGCAAAAATAATAATGGCAATGGTTTCTTAGAGCCCCATGTTTCCTATTAAACGAGAATGATAAAAATAAAAAAAGGTAAATAATACGAAAGTAAAAGTGAAATAAAAAATAACCGTCTCAAACGTGTGCGCCACATGCTACCCTCTTCCTCTCTCTCGTGCTCATCAAATTACTCTTTTTCACGGGAGAAATTACTCTTTGGTACTGATTGCAGAAGGAAGACGGAAGAAGCTCTTCTAGAGAGCGGGCAGGAGAGACAACAGATAGACACACACACGCACACATACACGCGCGCTCAACTTCACTGGCGTCATCGGGGTTCCGCCTCTCCTTCACACCCACACACACACCCACTCTCTTTCTTTCTCTCTCTTTTAATCATAAAATCCGCTGTCTCCAGTGGCGCTTTTGACCTGCTGCTGAATGCGCTGCTTCCCGCGTCCTTTCTGGGTATTCCGATGCAAACTCTTGTAAAAGGCCTGGTTGTCCTTCCGCTGAATATTCTTGCGCACCTGGCGCTTCAGGTGCTCCTCATTGATTTCACCGCTGGCTAAAAAGTTCGCGTTCGGCTTCTCGGCGAGCTGTCGTGTCTGGCGCTCGCGTCGGGCCTCATCCATCGCATCGTTCAGCGAGGCTCTGTCCTCCTCCTCCTCGTCGCCACTGCTCTCCTCCGTCTCGGTGTTCTGCTTCACTGGGCTCGCTTTCGGCTGTCCAGCATTCCACTTCTCCGTAATGTCAGGAAACGGATCCACGTGTGCGGGGGACTCCTGCTTCCCTGCAGCGCTGCCGAGGTGAAGGTCCACCATCTCTCGTTCGTTTGCCTCCGCCACGTCCTCCTCGTCCTCCTCGTCACTGTTTCCGTCCGAGAACCAAACGCCTTCCTCCGCCTCCAGAGCCGCCTTCTCCATCGCCAGGAAGCGATCCTCCATCAGCTGCTCCAGATTCTCCTGCAGCTTGCGCGAGAAGTGCCCGCTCGCAAACACCTTGTGGTCCAGCTCGCCGGTTCGCACCACATCCTTCTCCAGCGTCGGAAAATACGTCACGGTCAATCGGAACCGGCGCGTGAAAAAATTGGCTAAATTCACAACATCACGAGAAAAAAGCTCTGCCGCGTTGCGGTGATTGATGGAGACCATCTGGGGGAAGTCAATCATCACCACCTGCTGATCTTCCGTGATCATGAGATTGAACTCGTTGAAGTCACCATGGATCAGTCCAGCCTCACCCAGCTTGATCATAAGATCTAGACAGCGACGATAAACCTTTTCGGGGTCCCCTAATGCACTAATGTTATTGAGCAGCGTGCCAGGCACGAGTTCCATGCAGAGCGCGTGTCGGTTCTGATCAATGGGCTTTGGGACAGGGAAGCCCTCGTCGTACAACGCCTTCATGAAGCCAAACTCCTTCTGAGAGGCTAAACGCGAGAGGTAGAACCAACTCTCCCCACGACGAGATTTGCCGCCACCCTTATAATCCCTATTGCGAGATACGGTTCGAAAACTACAGCGGCCTAAACGCTGCAGCTTCAGCACGCACTCTCTACCATTCTCATCGTGCACCAAGATGATATCCGACTCTTTGCCACAGCCAATGCGATGCCCCACGCCCGTCACCGTCCCACGTTTGGCAAAGGTGTTTAACGCGAGGTAGTCATACGCCCCGTACTTCATCGCATACCCATCGTACATCGTGTTCTCGTGGTGGATGAGCTTGTGCTTCAGCAAATTCATGAGCCGTTTGCGGCACCCGCCGTGGGGCAGTTGGGCGATGCGTTCTACCAACACGGTGGGGGCCACGTCGTGGTTGCGCATCGCCATTTCTAAAGCCGTGAGGACACGGAAATCCTCATCTTCCATGAAGCGAAGGAGCGAAACGTCTAATTTGACCATCGAAAATAAATAAAAAAAGGAAACACTAAAATTTAGAATATATAATAATAACTTTTGCTTGTAGCAGCAATAGTAAAATTCTTCTCTTTTTTTTTTGTTGTTGTGTGAAACGACAAAAAGTACTCTACTTTACGAGGAAAAAAAAAACAAATAAAGAAATAAAAGGTTTGAATCCAGAGTTTGTTGAAATGCTCTCAATCATCCACACAAATTGGTTTGACTTCATCACGGTCATAGTTAAAAAATCAATAACAATAGACCATTATCTTCACTATATATATTCTTTTCCTACTTAATCTGCTCTTCCATGTTATTCGTGGTGATATCATTAATAAATTGTCGTATATAGTCTCTCCCTTCTTATTAGTATTCGATTAAATTAAAAAATTCTTCTGTTAATTATATATATATATATATATATTGGAAAGTACTTCGCCCTATGTGCACGGCTATTGGTCACGCTGCTTCCGCAGCTCTTCGAGACGAGCCTTCTTCAGCCGAATCCGGTCCAGGCGCTCGGCTTCCTCGCTGGAGTCCCCTTCACTCTGGCGCTCTCGCTTGCGTGGGACTTCCTTCTCGGCCTTGTTTTCCGCCGACTTGGCTCCCCCGGCAGGGGCGGCAGTGACCTCACCGCAATTGGAGATGCCCACCCGTCCACGAGTCTTGCCGCTCTCGGAGCCCAGACGCTCCACCTGCTTCACAATCTCGAGCCCTTCGATCACACGGCCAAACACGACATGCTTGCGGTCTAGCCAGGGCGTGTTGGCGGTGCAAATGAAGAACTGCGAGCCGTTCGTGTTAGGACCGGCGTTGGCCATGGAGAGGCAGCCCAACCCGGTGTGTTTGCCCGCCTTCCCCGAGAAGGACTCGTCGCGGAATGTGGTGCCGTAGATGGATTCCCCACCGGTACCGTTGCCGCGAGTAAAGTCGCCGCCTTGGATCATGAAGCCCGGAATGATGCGGTGAAACACCGAGTTCTTGTAGTGCAGCGGCTTACCGCTTCGTCCCTTCCCCTTCTCACCAGTGCACAGCGCTCGAAAGTTCTCCGCCGTCTTCGGAACCGTGTCGGCGTACAGCTCCATCACAATGCGACCCGCGACTTTGTTGTTGACGCTAATCTCGAAAAAGACTTGAGGATTGGTGCTGCGAGCAGTCGCCTGCGGCGTACGGGCCTCCGTCTTGGGAGGGATGGAAACGGAGCTCTTGCCCATGATGTCTTTCTATTTAGTTATTTTCAAGTAAGAGAACTACAGACAAAAAAATAATAATAGAATGTGCAACGCGAAGTAGGAGAAAGTGAGAGAGAAAGAGTTCGCGTACAATGGTTCACATGAAGAGGAAGGGGGGGCAAAAACACAGAAAAATTGGTAGAACTTCCTCTGATGATCCATCTCATATCATTTCCATCATTGTTGTTCAGCAAACGAAAAAAGAACTATTACTATTTTGTTTTTGTTTTTGATAAGAAGAATCAAAATAGAGTAAAAATAATACAAAATAAATATAAAATAAATATATTTCGAAATGCCCTCTCACTCTCGCTTTTCGTGGGAAGCACGAGCACAAAAAGTAATAAAAATAAGCGGTGAAAAGAAAAGAAAAACAGAGTCCGATAGAGTCCTATGCCTCGTTTTCCAGGTTAGCTTTGGTCCATACAAAAATAAAAACGGAATGCTACTACTATATTCATTTTTTAATTCGTGTAGAGCTTCTATCAGGTAGAGCTTCTATGCTGTCTCGATGTGGCTCATTCCACACCTTTCCGCATTTTCTTGTTTTTTTTATTCACTTCTGGAAGTAGAAAATATTGGAAGTCCTCGAACTGAAGAGCTTTCCAGTCTTCCTCGGATACATACCGCAGCGGTAACGGCATTGTCTTCAACACCTTGAATGGCGCCAATTCTTTCAACAACGGCCAAAAGGTACTCAAATGATGGTGCTGCGCTGCTAGCGTCAGAAAGTCCTCCGGCTCGCTTCGTGACGACGAGGTGGTCCGGAAGGCGCTGCTGCCTCTCCTCTGGCCAATCATTAGCCGCCGCATCATTTCTTTCCGCTCCCAAGCAGAGAACACAGGCGCCCTGGCGTTCATCCCCTCTGTCTGCACTGCTGTACAGCACGTCGAATCGCCTTCCGCAGCGCTCTTCTCAGCGGCTCTGGAGGATACCGAGGGAGGTGGCGCCAACACCAGCCCCTTCTGCCGCGCACAATGGCCACCGTTGCGGCCCACATCCCACCAATTCAGCGTGTCAATCTCCCTCATGCGCTCCCAGCGCTCCACCACAGCCTGCAGAAGAGCCCGCATCACCTCGACCGGTGCCTCACAGCTGCACAAGCACTCCAGCGCAGTCTTGCTGGTGCAATCTGTGAGATGGAAGTTGATCGGTCTCGTGCAGGCCCGCAGACAAGCTCGAAGGCACTCCACATTCCCAGTCTCGAGCAGGACATGCAAGGGAAAGAGGCCTGTTGGGGCGGGAGGGGTCAATTGCGCGCCATGTCGCACACAGTAGGCCGCCCACGCCGCACGTTCCTCCAGCACCGCATTGACGTACGGTGTGGGGCTGGAAGATCGATAGGGCATTGGATTGAAGAAATCAAAACATAGACGCCACAGTGACTGATCCCACGTGAGGACGGTCTTCTTCACCAGGAACCTGTTCCGGTCCGCCTCGCTTAACAGCTCCCAGTCCACCGCAAGGACAGGTGGCGAGATGGGGATGCCCTCTACGGTATCCGCGTAGGCAGGCACATCCTGAACGATGCGCCAGAAAAGATGCAGTCGATGATGCATCACGGTGCAGTCGATAAAGTCGCACTTAGTGTAATCTCGTTGAAGCCAGTCCACCTTATCCTGCGGGTGTGACGCTAACCGATGGACAATCAAAGCCAGCATCTCACACGCCACGCTATCTGGAATAAAGGCCTCGCACAATGCCATCATGGCTGTTTTTCCCATGAAATCCGTTCGAGTGAAGTCCAACCTATCGCACGTGTCCAGACAAACACGCAGGCACCGCACGTCGCCGAACTGAATAAACTGATGTAGGATAGGATGGACAGAGAGAAACTCCACGTCCATCAAGTCCATCGGATCTTCGTGATCTTCGATAATGCCCGCTCGAATTTCTGCTTCCACAAAGTCTCTCATTGTCTCCACAAACAGGATCCCCCGCTGGTCCTCCGCCAGCTGCCTGCAGATCCGCACCAGGCGGCTCTCTCCACGCCGGGGCGGGTTAACGCTCCGCGCCTCCATGTTAACAAAAGGCAGCGACGCAGTACACACTGGCACACACTCCACTCCACTCCACTCTGTCTATACTGGTGGGCGATGCGCTTAAGAAAAGAAAGTAAAGTGGCAAGCGTTGGAAATAACAATCAGCACACAAGAGGGGGAGAAAAAAAGGACATTGAAGAAAAAAAATTTAAAACAAAATAAGAATTAACGAAGAATCCGAAACACTTCGACTCTTGCAATAAATATCAATGCAAAGAGTCAAATTGAATATATTTTTTTAAAAAAAATCCATTTATATAGTCGAGGACAGAGAAGGAGAACTCCGTTGGCATCCTTTAGGGTACTCGTAGTAGTAGTAATAGCAATATTAACAACAGGATCAAAAGAAAAAGGGGATACACGCTCATAAAACCACTTTTAGACCTGTAGGAGGTTCAAAGTTGGACACTATAGCTTTCCTTTCTTCCTTTCGATAACGAAGTACGGACATAGGCACACACGAAAAATAAATAAATAAATAAGCCTAAGTTATTAATAATATATAATAATCCTATAATCAATAATAATAATAAAACTTCAGTAACAACAGAAAGGAATACTTTCTGTTCTTTTCAAGTTCTTCGGGTTTGTCTCAATCTCTCCCATTCATCGCAAAGTGTTGATCCTTCTTAAACTCTTCCTCAAATTTCTTTTAGTAATCTTATGGAGACCCTAAACAATAATTTCATTTGTGTGCGTGGGAGGTATGTGTAAGGGGGGGTTAGACGACTGCATAACGGCGGGTGTAAAAGACCGACTTGAGAAGAAACGCTTCTGCCAGAAGCTCATCGACATCGCGTGAATTTAGCATCTCTGTGGGCAGCTGCTGGAGCAGCGTCAGCATCTCCGAGAAGTCGGACAGGCGCATCAACACCGGGGCGAACCTCAGCAGCAGCGCCACGCACACGAAGACATGGAAATGCAAGCAATCCTCCTGAGTGGAGAGCTCCTCTTCGTCCTCCCCGCCCTTCAAACCCTCCCCTCCCAAAGAAGACTCCTCTTCAAGGAGAAAGGAAGTCAACAGACTCCTTCCTGTGACACTGGCAGAGGAGAGAAAGGCATCCAACAGCCGCAGGACCTGCCATGGCTGAAGCTCTCGCATGAGCAGGCAATTCATCCAACGGAAGCTGTACTGCACCGTTTCTATCCCGTGTTTCTTCAAGTGTGTGTACAGCGCAGGATCTGCGGCAGCCACAAGCCTATCCATCTCGTGTACCATGCCAAGAAAGCCTGCTTGCTGCTGCGTGTAATGGCCCTGGACCAAGTCCAACAAGAAACACGATAAGCCATACACGTCGGGTTCGATTTCACTTCTCCAGATAGCCTCGGGGATGGCGGCTTCACTGAGCACTTCATCCAGATGACTGGCGGAGAGGTGCAGGAGGTTCGTCACAGAGTGCGTATCGGGGCAAACGTATTCGGCGATGATCACGCTAACGAATGGAGCGATTAAATCATTCATCCCCTGAACGTACCCAGAGGCTGGATGCCGAACGGACCAGCAATACAGCACGCGCTCCATAGTGGCCTGCACACGAGGGTGCTGAATAAAAGGAGAGGGTGTGTGGGTGTTCGCCGAGGAACCCTCACGCCCGTCCCGTGCGGCCGTCTCTCCAGCATGCGGCGCCGGTATGTGGCCAAACTGCATGCGTGGTAAATCCTTGCGAAGTTGCACCAAAACTTTGGCTTCATTGGACCCTTGATACGCAGCGTACCGCGAAGACATGAAGGCTGAGGAAGATGGGCTGGACAGTGTGCTCCTCATCGTGGTAGACCCCACGGCCAGGCTTTCCCCTGCGTGCTGTATTGCACCGCCGTACAGCTGCTGTACCGTCTGTAGGTACTCCCGTCGTTTCCTTATCACCGAGGCGGGTGGCGGCTGCGCATCACAGCGGCGCAGCGCACAGGAGGTGAGGAGCTGGCTGGGAGGGGTGGGGGAAGGGGAGGGCGCTGGTGTTGCACGAGGTGGCTCTTCCTTCATATCCTGTTGCAGTGCTTCTTGCCGTAGTCGGTGTCTCCGTGGTCGAGGCTTCTCGTCGGGCTGCCGGCTATTCTGGAGCAACGCTTCCTTTTCCGAGTAGCGCTGACAGAAGGAGACGGGAAGAAAAGCGCGACTGCTCGCCTTGGTGCTGCTGGTGTACCCGGTGAGCATTCGCCACGCCGTCCCACGTGCCACCGCTGAACATCCATGCCAGCTCAGCTCCCTCAACGCGTTCATGTCGATCCGGCGTTCGTCCCCCTCTTCGTCCATCGCATCTCCCTCCGTCGCCACGGAAGCGGCATCGACGGGGGAAGGAGCGCCGTAGGGCGAGGAAGACCCTGGCCTCGTGAAATGCCCGGAAGCGTGCAGCACCGCTCGAGGCAGCAAGACGTCGTAAAAGGGCTGCTCCGCCTCCCGCATCCGCTCTTCCTTGATAGCCCCGCGTACGACCGACACCACTCGCATGGAAGTCCTCTCGTCCTGTTCCTCCGCTTTCATCCCATCGTCGTCCCACTCGCCCTCCCATTCCTCGCTGCAGAGAGTGCTCCCTTCTTCATCCTCTTCTTCTGTGCTTGCGCGCTCGTCGAGGAAGGAGACAGAGGACTTCAGCGGATCTCCTCGACCCTCCGTGGCTCTTGACTTTGTGGAGCGCGAAACCTCCTCCCCACACGCCGTAGCACCGCTGCCTTGTTTTTCCTTCCCGATGGCACAGAGGACTTCCTGGTTGGGTCTCCCCGTAAGAAACAGAGAAGAAGAGCCCTCTTGCTCTCCTGCACTCGTCGTAGATGCGGGAGGAGGCGGTACGACACACGAGTCCTCCGCCACCAGATTTCTCGTGACAAGGCGCTGAAGGGCTCGCGGCACGCCCCCGGAGACGTTCACCTGCGCCGGGGGCGCTGCAATGCTCACGCCGTCCGGCAGTCCACGACCCGCAGCTTGACGGGGCAAATGGCCCTGGCTGCTATGAAACGGCAGCGTCGACCGTAACGAGATATCCCGGCGTGCGATGTGAGGCCCTCCACTCGATATGGAGGAGGTGAGCGAAAGAGAGGAGACACTCCCGTCCAGAGGGCTTCTTTTCGGTTTTGTCGATGATGCACCACGACCAGCTGCTGCTTCGTCCGACGGCAGATTCGGCGTGTGGGGATTCGTGGACGTTTCCCTCCCGTGGCGCGGGTCGGAAGTCAGCGAAGGCATGTCTGACGAGAAAGAATGGGTGGTGGACGCGCCGAAGAGGGCGTCTTTAATGGACTGCCACACATCCATAACTAGAGATGTGTGGCAATGAATAAGGAGTACTTCTATGGTGGAGAAAAAAGGGCGTGTTTATGTGAGTGAGTGTGTGTGTGTGTGTGTTGCTCACCACCGCCAAGAAAAATACTAATAACAACAATAAATCAATCCTGATTGTCTTTTTCCTTGATGGGAAATACACAGTGGAGTAATCAAGAATTTTTTCTGAATATCCATAGTTGGAGTTGTGGGGAAGAATTTCAGGTGTTGCGAGCACCACCAAGAAGAAAACAGAGTACGATACGAGCACACAAAACAAATAAAATGCTGAGATTTTTTAGATCTTCGCTGCGTACAGAGAAAAAAAATTGGGATAAACAAAAGAAGGGAGAGAAGAAATTACAACCATCCAAATATCAAAAGCATTTAAATGGTCTCCATAATTTAGTCGCCCAACACTTCAACGATAATAATGTTTGCATTTTATGGATTATTTTAATCGTGCAACAGGACTAGCCAATGGAAGGCGATCTCTATCCTCCCTTCACTCTCCCATTTCACGGGTTCGGCTTACTTCTTTTTCTTTTTATTCAATCCAAACAGCGCCGCCTCCTGCATTCGGCGGATCTGCTGCATACGATTCAGCGGCGCAGGAGGGGTCGAAGCCCCTGCCTGCGGTGGTGCAGCAGAGGGCAGTTTGGCATCTTGTTCCTCTTCCCGGCGTCGTTTTTGTGCCGGTGGCTCCGTTTGGCTGCGGTATTTTGAGGAAGACTCAGAATTCCCTAAAGAAGAGGCGGAGGAGGAGTACTTTAGAGAATTCAGTTTCGGTGAGGGATCACCGCTGCTGGTGCGAGAAACGTCGTCATGCTGGTTCTGTCCACGGTAAGTTGTGTGCGGGTGGCGCTCCGTCCCTCGATTCGGTTCCCTCTCGTTGTCCTCCTCCTTCTTTTCCATCACTTTTTGGGATGGCCTCATCATCCCCTCTTCGTGCAGGTCCTCTTGATTTCGCGCACCTGCAGCAGAGGAGTGATGAGGACCCTTTTGCTTCTCTTTGCGCTCCATCCGAATCTTACGCGGCAATAACACCCTCATTGTCTCCTGCTCCCTGAGGTCCACGCCGAACATGTGCTGCTGCTCCACCTGCAACGTCTCCCTCTCGTCCCCGCTGTGGGTTAGTTGATCTCCATACACGCGCTCCGCCGCCTCCTGCTGTGCCTTACGTTCCTTGATGGACAAGGCACTGGCTCCGACACCCGCGCGCGTCCATTGGCGGGAAGGCAGCTGATCCGAAGCGTCTTCATCGAGCTCCTCATTCCGCTGCTTCCACTTCTTACTCGCCGCGGAAACACTTCGGCCCAGCTCACCGACGTGACGCTCCGCAGCAATGGCGAAGGCGGTACTAACTTGTAATGGGGCGCGGAGATAACCCCCTGTATTCGCTCGAACGGGGAGCTTAGAGGGGTCACGAGCACTAGGAGGGGCCATGGTGGAGTCCGTGTGCCTCCACGTGTGGAATAAGAATGTGTTCTTTGACTTTTGAGTGGAAAACCTCTTTTATGAGACGTTTAAAGTTTGACAGAATGGAAAGGGAATCTGTTAAAAAGTTAGAAATAGAAAAACACAACGGCATTAGAGCAGCACTATTGACGTCCGAACACAAAATATTCTGTGGTTCACTTGCTATGAACATTTTTTTTTTTTCTTCCTGTTGTCGTCGCTGCTTTTTACCGGTTTCTCAGCAGATTTTTTTAAAAGCAACAAAAAATTGTGAGCCACTTCAACCGTCCTATGCCAGCGGTGAGTGAGAGAAATATCTTACGACTGCCCCAGAACCGGGAAGAAAAAATGCATTAAAATCATTGTTCGTTGTCTGGGGCAGTGGTAGAGAGGGAGTTAGAAAGACAACCCCTTCATTCATGGCTCTGTTTCAGCTGATATCACCTCTGAAGTCTGATGATCTTTTAAAAGGACTCTTCTGCTTTGAGCTTGGCGAGGACTAGTGGAATCTGTGGGACTTCCATCAACGCACCTTCACCTCCTTGCGGCTCCTGTACGGCCTCTTGTCTGACGGCTGTGGGGGAGTTCCATAGTCCATACACCCCACCGCGGGTGCGATCCACCACCAAGATCTTGGAGGCCCAGCCTTCAAGGCCGTTAAAAATGTGAGTGGCATAAATCACCGTCACCCCACGCTGCACACTCTCCGCATACAAAAAATGTAGTAAACGGTGCCGTTGATCCACGTCCAGATCCGCCGTCGCCTCGTCCAGCAGCACCACCGGTTTGTCCTCCAGTAAGTGCACCAGCAATTGAACGCGTTTGCACTCCCCGGAGGATATCTTTCGCACGTCCCAGTTCAAATCCACCGCCAAGAGCTCCTTCAGATGGCGAGCACGCGAGGTGTGGATGGAAAGCATCTCATAGACGTACACCTCCCCTTCTGGTGTCTTGACCCACCAATCGCCTGCGAAGGACACGAGCCCGTTCAGCTGTCGCATATCCTCATAGACACTCCAGCCCAAGACCTTCAGCGCACTGTTTTGATTAGGAAAGAACTGTTTCCCGCCTAACATATTCAGCAAGGTGGATTTACCGCTGCCATTACAGCCGCACAGCAGTGTGCGAGAGCCCTGAGGAAGGGAGAAACTCATATCTCGAAAGATCTCCTTGTAAGTGAGGTGCGCACACTCCACCGCCGCGACGGCCCGCTGCTCCACGAGGGTGCGGTAGTGCGGCGGCACCGGAGGAGGTGTCTGCCAGTAGTTTTGTCCGGTAGCGGCGCTACGCACCGAGTTCACCGCTGTGCCGGCACTGGGGTGAGCAGCGTCGCATGGAAGGACCAGAGAGGCATTACTTTGACTATCGTACGCCATAGACAAGAAATTCAAAGCTTGTAAGGCGGTGGAGTAGTGGTAGCCCGGGGATGATTTTCCGTCTGGTTCCTCCAGTGTGCCACAGGAAGTGGACATGAACTGGCGAGCGTACGACTCCAGAGAGAAGTGATCCGTCGTCGGGTGGCGGTGTCCGACCTGCATTTCCAGTCGAATGGAAGACACTGGGAGGTACTGCACCAGCCGGCCTTGTCTCAGCAATGCGACATGTGTGGCCCAGTCTTCCACACCATCAAAGACGTGAGTCGCGTACACACAGCAGCCATCACGAGAAAGTACCTCGCGCTTGACCATCTCCAGCACGGTCTTGCGCTCCACCACATCGATATCCGTGCTACACTCATCCAAGAGAAATAGCGTGGCACAGGGAAGGAGGCCGTGGAGCACCTGCACTCGTCGCTTTTCCCCGGAGCTCATCTTATCGACCTGGCGCGACATGCGAAGATGTAACGCCTTCGCAATGTTGTCCCGGCGCTCCACGTCTGGGGCAGGAGAAACGACCCGCTCCACCGTGTTCCCAAACACCGCCTCCGGGGGCCATGGGCTGCCGATCAGTGCAATGTGCTGTGTCATACCCGTCACTTGAAACGGATCACACCCCATCACACGCACCACACCATTTCCTTGCGGTTTGCGCTGTCCCGCCAGCAGCGAGAGCAGTGTGGACTTACCGCTCCCATTGGCTCCAATGACGAGCACGCGATCGCGTGGCTGAAGTCGTAGAGAGACATCGATAAGGCTCGGGGTTGGAGCCTCGGGGTACTGAAAGGTCAAGTGCTCCGCCTCGACGCGAATCCCCCCTGACGGATCGACGGCACGTGATCGCATTCCTGAGAGGAACGCTTTCCTTGAGGTTTAAGAGGAGTGCTCAGAACACGCGGTTTCCCTTTTGGAGAAAAGAGAAGCGAGAGAGTCGTCGTGTTAACTTTCGTTTATTATTTTTTATGAATTATTTTTTAAATTCTTTATTGGTCGGAAGGTTTGTCGAAGGAGGGAAAAAAGAATGAAGAGGAACAAGAAAAAGAAATAATGAAACGGCATTAAGAAACAGAAATTTAAAAAGTTTCAGAATAAAAGAAACATAAGTGCGTGGAACGCAAAAGAGGGTCAGTTATAAATATTCCGACACATTCATGGAGCCAGAACGTACACATGAGACAAGGATGGAGCATCCATGACAAACACAGGAATATGAAACATTAATTGCGCGACTGGCACCTGGACACGTTCGGTCAGCGAAAGCCGAACCACGTGCTGGGCGTACACTCCCAATCCACCCGATGCAGTAGAAGACGGAAGTGGTTGCAGTGTACAGCCTTCAATCGTGTACAACGCCATCAAGACCTGTGCAGGCGGCGTAGCTCTGGGCTCCACTCCTTCTCCACTAGGACTCGCAGACACTTCATTGGGAGCGTGTCGTGCATCCCCCCCACAAGAAGCGGTTTCTTCTGGCGGCGGCAGCACTTGGAGTACGCGACCAATACGCAGAATAGGAGTCACTGGTGGTCCACTCGAGCCAGCGACCTCTGGCTGCGTTCCATTCTTTACAGCTGTCGTTGTTGGTTTGGTATTGCCCAAGGCGGGCTCTTCAGGGCTTCGGCTTCGCTTTCGAGGCGGCCGCGTCTCCAGTGTCGAGGGGGGAAGCAGGTTGTCACGAGGGTACACCTGGACGTAGTAGTCTTCCCCTGTCATAACGGTGTGCCAGCCCAGCTCGGGCTGAGGAACAGAAGCGGTGAACCCACTCCCAGACAGCGGTGCGGCTGCGGCAGATCTCATGGGAGGGAGGGGAGGCGACTGGCCACTGGCGGGCATCCCGTCCCTTCGCGGGGCCCACTCCTTCGGCCGCACCACTCCAGTCGATGCGGTAATCGCACTACTTTTCACACCGCCCGTCCACGTAGAGTTAACACCGCCGTGTCGCATGAAGGTATCGAGAAAGCGCTGCAGTTGTTTCACTGCCATCGGGGGCGGGGCAGGCAAGAGCGGGCGACCCAGTGTTCTTTCCAGCTCCAAAAGATCCAACAGAGAGTTTCCGAGAGACTGCACCGCCGTACGCTGTGGTACTGCCTCTGGCGAAGAAGTAGGATGGTCCGGCGATATGTCGGAGGGTGATGCCGCACCGGTCTGTGCATCCACCAGATACTGCAGTTGAGAATAGTAAAGCACGTGTTCCATCAGTTTACGCTGCAGCCACTCCACCTCCAACATCGGGGTCTCGGAAAGGGACTGGTGAACGGTTACACAGGACTGTGGCGGTGTGTAGTAGAAGGCAAACGGAGTGGCAGAGGAAGAGGGATCAACCTCATGAGTGTCGTTGTTATGGTGGCGGTTTTGGTACACCTCTATCCCATGTCCCTCGTTTCCGTTGTCTTGCTCCTTGTGCTCTGGTTTTCCAGAGATGCAGGTTTCTGGAGGAGAAAAGACCTGAACACTGCCTCCACAGAGCCGTACCACTAAGTCGAAGTACGGGTCTGCACGGAACTCCTGCGCCACTCCAGCACGACTTCTCTCCCTTTCGCTTCCAGAAGGTGAAGTGGAACAGAAATTGGAGTTCACAACGGCGACTACTTCCCCACCAAGAAGCCGCAGCGACGGTGGTAAGGGTTGATATCGGCAGTAGAGCATCCCTGAGGGAACAGCGTGAAAAGGACCGGCAGTGCGATCCAGAGTGGTGCTCTCCTTGTGCTGTGGTGATCGAAGTAGTGCGTCACTCTCTCGTGGCTTCGACCCCCTTGTGGTACTGCTTCGGGTACTACTATTGGTCGAAAGACGGGGAGTTGTCAGGCCACCACGCCCAAGTACGCGAGTCATCTGCGGCGGAAACGTTAAAGCGGTGCGATGATGGCGTGCGGGAGAGGTCCGCTCCCCTTCACCGACCTCCCTTACTGGCACATGGTCCGTACTTGGTGTTGGGCGACAAAAGTCCAAATAGCGAAGACTCTGTACGGAGAGTGGGGTAACGCCTAAGCAGAAGGCCAATAGAAAGGGAGGCAGCGTCACTTCATTCAACCCTCCGGCTTCAGAGCTGGCACCAACCCTATTGCTGCCCGTCAGTGTGGGAGAAGCGAGAGGTGGTGGCACAGGGCTGTGCGATGGGCCACCTCCACCCCCAGTGAAAGGAATCGGTGTCACCGAGGTGTTCGTACTCGCCGTGCCGCTGCTAAAGGCCATAAACGCAGGTGCAGCCGCCGTGGGATACGAGGAAAAGGGAAACGAGGAGAGGGGGCCGCAGGACCTTCGACCCGAGGATTCTTGCGTGGTGTGAATGAGAGCGCCGTCCCCGGGTGTAGTACTCGGTCGATGTGGATGTGCTGCGACCATTGCGAGTTGTGTGGTCGCCAGGGAAGGGGAGGCCGTCGATGTAGGCGACGAGTAGCAGCTGTACAAGGCACTACAGTGTTGCTCCATGAATGCGGTTCGACGCTTGGACTCACTGCTGCTAATAAAGAAGAAGAGTGTCACTGAATCGTCCAGCTGTGCCAATGAGCGAAGAGATGAAATAATCGTTACAGGAGGTCGGTGGGGTGCCTCTTCCTTTGCTCCGTTCGACGAGTGGCCCTCTCGATGCATAGGGTCGGTTATCCTCTGTCCGGGTTGAACAAATTGATTCAGCCGTTCCATCAGTTCATCCGAAGCCTCCACCTCTACACGGGCCATCTCTGTAAGGTAGCAATAGATTGGCTGAGTGTTGTGGAAATAATAGCGGCTCGACCACCATTCCGCAGATACCATAGGGAGTTGGGGGGGCGGTAGGGAAGCTCGACCATCTTCATCTTCTGCTTCCGTCACCTTGGGAACCTCTGTTTGGACATTTCCTGTTGGATTCAGTGTGTTTCGATTTCTCTCCTCACCTCCATCGTTTGGCGGAGCAGTCTCTCGGAAAGCCGTCGAGTCTGCAGCTATGGGCTGAGTGTGACTCGATAAGGAGGTCTCGAGTGGGTGGAGTGAAGCTTCTGTTGTAGCTGTTTGGTCCTTTTCCTTTGTTCGTTTAATCTTTTTGTTCTTCGCATGCAGGTGTCCCCTCTTCTGCGGTGTAGCCGTCCTACTGGTGATACCGCGACGTTGTGGACTCTGCGAATCCCGTGAAGATGAACTGGACAGAGCAGTCAGACGACTCGACACTGAATCGGATCGAGTCCGTTGCCTTTTCCTTCTTCGTGTTGTTCGTCGGCCTAGGTTATTTTTGGAAATGTTCTTCGTTTCTTTTGGTTCTCCTTTGCTCGTCTTTGCGTGTTGGGTACGACTTCCCGTTGAAGCTTCCTCGGGCATCTTTGTGGTGGCGTGGTACTCTTTTGCAACCACTTCCTCCTCGTCATCCTCAACCGTACTGAGAAGAAGCTGTTTCACAGGTGATAGCGCTGCAGAAGGGCGTACAAAGGGTGTCACCAGGCCACCACTACTGCTATTATTCCCCCCATTTTCTTGTGGTGTGGTATCCAATTCTTTGGGGAGTCGTACCTCACGCACCTTGATATGAATAACAGAATCATCGTCCTTCCAGCGAATTTGCACATAACCGCCACGTTGATCTTCCGTGACCACGGCGGAGAACCAGCGAGAGCCCCATCGAGCCTCCACTCGCATTCCGGTGCGAAACACCACACCCTTCTCGTCCGCCGCAGCCGCTGCGACCGACGGATCCTTTTCACGTCCGCTACGCCGCTTTGAGTCCATCGTGGTGAAGCGTTTGTATTCCTTTCCTTCGAGCTCTTTTTCGGTTTCATTCAGTGTTCGGTGAGGGGTATGGCTCCAGATCTGTTGCGGAGACACCTGCGTCGGTGAACTGCCTTGCGGCGCACGTCCGCGCCACTTCCCCTCCGTGATCTCCAGCGGCACTGGGGTCTGAAGCAGCTTCTTCTGTGTCGTCGCCTCTATCTTTGGTGTATGCTTCGCTTCCCCCGTCTTCTCACTCGAATCCGGTGAAGAAGAACATGAGCGGCGAGTGGAACGGTGGGGCGGTGCTTGTGTCGTTGCAGTGGACGGCACCGGCATAGGAGGGGCTCCCAGCCCCTCTTGTGTCTGCGATAAGAGGGGGTCGTGTGGCGTGCCGTTGGGAACGAGTAACTGAAGCGCCTCCATTGGTATCGACCGCGCCGGTAGCGCTAACGGCCCAGTCCCCATGGAGTGCCCCGTAGGCGTTTCCTGGCCCACCGTCGTTCGCGTCTCTTCTTTCCACCCATTCGTCCGCTGTACTACTGGACTTGCCGTAGAGGGCGGACGCTCTACGGACGTCGTGGCAGTGGGAGCGAGGGAAGGCGGTAGAGTTCGGTCCATGGCTCGAGGAGAACCCGAGGAAGCAGAAAACGACGTGGAGCCTGATTTTGGCGCTAAGGAGCCGGCCACAGCCGCCTCTGCCGTGGCTTTCTCCCTCCTCGTACCTCCTTCCTCCACCTTAAAGGATGAAAGGAGCGGCGGCGTTACAGGGGGTTTCAAGCAGCCATCATCCATCGTCTCCGGGAGCTGTTCCTCCTCCACCGGGAGGTGAGTCCGAGGGGTAAGGGGGGAAGAACCCCCGAGCACCTCTTTCCCCGTGTGGTTCGACAGCCGTACCCCATTTCCGGTTCCCGTTCCGCTGGAGGTACGATTGTGAGGATCCGAGAGATCCTCCGGGGTAAAGCCCTCCGCAAACGGCAAGTCTTGTACCCCCAGTGTCTCGGCAAACAGCATGGTTTCGGCGATGCAGCTCGTCAAATGCCCCATCCGGCTCATATCTTCCAGCATTGCGTGACGGGCCTGGGGCTGCTGAGACCCGACGCCGTCTTGGGACCCACCCATAAGAAACAAAGGCTGGCTAGGCGTGCCGGCAGACGGCGGCCCTCCACCACCACCATTTCCACCATCTCCTACTCCGGGTCCGGTTTCTGGGGTGGCGCCGAGGAGCATGGAGCTGCGACCTGGTGCCCCTCCACCCGCGCTTGTCTGGGTGCTGTTCTTCTTCTCGTCTTGATGTATCACCGGTGTGGGAATCTCAGCATCATTAGGAGGACGAGTTTGACTGCTCTTCACCGGAGACGACACCTCCGCCTCTTCATGCTTCTCCTGCGGTGTGGAAGAGAGAAGTGGGTTGGATGGAGGAAGAGTCGTCCTCTCAACAGGGGAGAGTGAAGGCGAGCTCGCCACTTCCGCGGCGTGCTGCAGCGGTGGCGTTGTCTGGGGCGCCACATCGTGCGAAGAAGGAAGTGACGTACGGGTAGTGGGCGAAGGAACTGGAGTGAGAGGGATGGAGTGTGGTCGGCCCACCATTTCTATACGAGACCGAGTGGATGGCGAGTGCCAGCCCTCCTCCTCTCTCGTCTTCGTGTGAGTGCTCTGCTGCACTTGCGCTCTCATGGCTGAATCCTCGTGCGAGGTTTTTGCGGGCTCCTCGTCTTCTACAGGGCACTGCGCTGTGGAGCGCCGCCGTGATAAGGAATGCAAGACCGAAGAGGTAAACTCGAGCTCGACGTTCTCCTTCTTCTTCTTCGTATCGTACGCTATTCCCTTTTCTCTGCGACTCGATGTATCACGCATCTCATCATCTCTCGCATCAGCGTAGATAACGTGCGAACGAGTCAGAGAGAGGGATCTCGTTTGACCAACTGTCCGCTTAGAAATGGAGTTTATATGGGACAGCTGACCTTCCGGATTCTTGTGCTGCTCTCTGCTATGTTCCCTTGTATGTGATGTGCCTTGTGCGACGGGTACCACCACCACCTCTTCTGCGAGGTTCGTAGCTTGTGGTGAAGTGACGTGCAATGGCGCACGCAGCCCGCCCACCATCCGCCGAGACAACTGATCCGATAATTTATGTGTGGGCCGACCCCCTTCTTCATTGGTTTCCGTGGGGTAGTTTCTCTGCTTCCTTTTGTTTTTTCTTGTCTGCTCGTCGGCGTGTTGCGGCCCGTGTGATGATAGACTAGAAAAAACAAACGAAGACGGGTCGGGGTGGTGCAGCGAAGAGCGCGACGAGGCCGAGGACAACGACGTTGAGGAAGAAAAGGAACGAGAAGGCGAGCGTGAGGGGCGATACGGCTGTTCCTGCTTCGCCGTATTCCGAAGAAGAGGTGCACGAGGTCCTCTCAGCCCCAGCGTTGCCTCACTGGGAGCGGTCCAGTATTGACTCGCCTCGTCTGGCTTGGCGCGAGCACGACGCTGTCCACGAGAGGAGGGGACAATACGATTTCGAATCGCATGGGGCAGAGAATCCGGATCAATGGGCTGCGTTTCCTCCATTGGATAGCACTCACAAGAAGAAGATTAACAGTAATAGCTTAATGGATTCCTGTCAGAGCTTCACCTTGATAAGTACACAAGACAAAGTATCCACAGTGTGTCACGAAAGAGGATGCGTTTACTAATTGGGTGGTGCAAAAGTGCAAAGGAATGAATTGATATGATGCAATGTTTACTCGAATATTTTTAAAACTTTTTTTCTTTGATAAAAAGAAAAAGATATTACTATTTAGTAAATTATTTTTTACTATTGTTGTTTTGTTTTCTAGATATTATAAAATATAGAGATGCTCTTCAGTCAAGAGGAGAAAGATTGGTGTAACACTCAGATAAACGACAAAATTATTGGTTAGCAATATGGTACACGTGTTGTTGTACTTGTTCTTTTTCAAGCTCTACTATATCTATTTAGTGTTTTACGGACATACAAAAGCAAACGAGTAAAGACAAACGAGCGAGAAGGGTAAAAAATATTGAAGAAAAGCGTGGGAAGAAGTTATGTGTTCATACTCGTTGACTCACAGTTGTGGTATGGAATCAAAAAGATCGTTCAGCGCAAAAAAAAAAAAAAGAATTATTAAGCAGGACATTAAAAAATTAAAATCAGCAGAGAGCTTGTTGTCTGAGAAACTTTCAATAATAGTAAAAAGGATTCTCATTCATCCGTCCGTCGTTCTAAGCAAGAAAACGTAGAGATGCAATATATATAAAAAATATGCAAAATGTATATTTTATAGTGAATCACATAATAGTAAAATAAAGAATGATCTCATAAAAAGACAAGGAGCGTTGGCGTTAAAAAGAAGTTTAATCTGTAGAGTTCTTTAAAAAGTAAACAATAAAAAAATTCACACTATAACACAAAAATAAAGAGAGATGAGACAATTCTGAATATCGAGGCAAAGAAAAAAAGGCCTTCTTGTTATTATTCCCTCGCCGCACAAGGGCTTTGGTGCAGCTGTGCGGCTTCCTCCACTAGTCTAGATGAAGTACAACGAGTCGACGGCTCCTCTTCGTCACTCCGCATCGCTTTTCTTTTGGGCTCGCGTTCACTCACACACCCTTCCCCGGGCGAAATAGTGTGGAAGCCCACTTCTGTGTGCTGCGACGAAGACTCGAAAAGAAGAACCTGAGGCCCACCCGAGACAGAGCGGGACCGTTTTCGAACCCCCAACTCCACTTTTGCGGAAGTAAGAGATGGGAAAGTGATGTAAAGCACAGGCGTACTCGCCGCAACGGAAGAAGAACGTCGCGGCTTCGGAATGTCCAGTGACGCTGCGGACATGGAGCGGGCAGCACTCGTCGGAGACGAAGGAGGTACCGAATGGGACGGAGTACCGGAAGAAGGTTGTGCAGAGAGATTTTTTCGTGGCCTGCCACGGCCTCTGGATGGCAGCCCAACGATGGAGACGGTGTGCGGAACGGGTGAGCGCTCCTCAAGACTGTTGTCCTTCCCCGAGCAGTCCGAAAGTTGTGACGCTGCACTCCTCGCGTTCGGTGTGGAGTGAGCTAGGAGGGAACCTTCCTTCGGGACGGCCTCGCGTTTGGAAGGCCTCCCACGCCGATTTGGAATCACTTGTGAAGTAGTTGGGGTCGAATGCCAACTGGAGGCATCTATCTGCTCCGTATCGAGAGGCGAAGAGCGAGTACTGCGGTGGAGCGGAGTTCGGGAATCAACGGCCTGTTGGGCGTTTTTCAATGGTCTACCCCTCCTTCGCTTAGGGGTCTGAATACTCAAGAGAGAGGCGTGCGCTGGGCTTGTGGAAGCACTCGTGGAAGGCCGTTTTTCCAATTCGGACTCACTCAAGTAGCGAGAGCGGTGGCTATCCTCCTGGTTTTCCACTGAAGGAAAGACTTCTGGCGCGGATCCGAGCACACCCGTCTCTGGGCCGCTACGGGCTTTCAGGGGTCTTCCTCGTCGTTTCTTTACCTGTACAGGAGCAGAAACAGCATTTGTAGTGCCTGCACCCCTGGCATCGCTGTGAAGAGCAGGTCCCTCCAAAGGGGTTGTGTGTTTCTCCATCTGCACTGCGTCCTCAGCAGCCGTAGGGATAGAAAGAGGTGGGGGGGCTCGCATCTCCGTGGGTGGAGTCCAGTGGCACGAAGGGGTCACAGCAGCATTCGTATCGCTGCAGGGCTGAAGCGATTCTGTAGGAGGAGGCTGTTGAAGAAGCGTATGACAGACGGGTTCCCCGTGTGGGATCGCAGCTGTTGTCTGCGCTGCGGCACTGGAACGCGGAACATCCGACTCCGCAGATGAGAGAGCCGTGGAAGAGACCTCCATAGGCGTCTTTTCCGCCTTCTGCGGAGCTGGAAAGCGCTTCTGCGCGGCACAAGCGGTGGACGTCGTCGAAGGGAACGCACTTGTTTTTGCCTCACGCGGGAGAGCAGACGAGGCCACCACAGCCGATTCGGCATGTTGCTCACCCTTCGGTGCATTTGACTTTTTGGTCTGTACTAAGCTCTTAGCATACCGCTTAAGAATGGCACGTTCCTCCGTGTAGCCCTCTTCCCAGCACCTCTCGAAGAAGCTTTGAGGCGGCTCCAGCTGAAGCAGTCGCAGCTCCGCTTCCTTCGCGCTCCAGCGGTCTTCTCGCCTGCGCTTCATAGCCCCTCGATCCTCCAGCTGGGCAGCGTTGTGCACCGCCTTCTCTAGCGCCGAAACGAGCAATGCAGGGCCTGCAACGCCGCTGGCGAGCAGGAGAACGAGGTCACCCCATGCATGGGCGTTCCAGTGAAACGGCTGCTGTAGCGCCACGACGATCTGTTGCAGCTCTGGTAGTGTCGAAACAGAGTGTTCCTCTGTCGCGGTGTCACTCGTCGTTCTCTTGAGGGAGCTCATCGAGAGGCTGTTTCCCGTCGAGAGGCTGGACAACGACCGCTCCTGTTCCTCTCGCTCCCATGCGCTCTCGAACTCGGCGCTGGAAGCAGGGGGGAGGGACTCTCGCATGCAACGACACACATCCGGATTGCTTGTCTTGTCTTCCTCCGTCAAGACGAGGTCATCCATGAGACGAATAAGTTCATGAAGAGCGAACCAGCCCGCATCGCCGCACACGACGCGAAGGGCCTCCTTCTTTCGCAACGCTGGACAGGTGGAGAAGTGGTTAAGCGTCTCTTCGAGGCGGGGATCCTTCACACCCGTTAGGTGTTGCTGCAAATGTTCCCAAAGAGGCTGAAGACTCAACGCTCCACCAGAAGCAGCAGAAGAGGATAAGTTTTGATTTCTAGGTAAGTTTAGTCCAGCGGGTAGCTCCTGTCCTTCGACCCTTCTCTCTTCATTTTCTGAGGTCGTCCCGTTTCTACCTCTCTCTTCTTCGATTACGTTTCTCTCCGCTGATTCCACCTCCCCAGAAAGAAGGTATTTACCATTCTCAATGATCGCCTGACGCGGTTTATTCTTCGCAATAGCACGCGCTACCACCTTCCGCTCCGCGCTATCGCTAGTGGTGAGGGAAATGGCTCGCACCGTATGCCGTTGACCAATGCGGTAGACACGAGCTAGGGCTTGATCCTCGTTGGTCAAGGTGTAGTCTCGATCCATCAAGAGGATCAAGTGCGCCACCTGCAAGTTGATGCCGCACCCTCCGGCTTTCATGGACACCACGAAAAAAGAGCAAGTGGCGTCGTCCTGAAAGCGGCGCACACGTGTTTTACGCTCCTCTTCACTCGTGTTTCCAGACAGCATTTCGACCCGCTTGCTCCATCCTTGGCTAGCAAAATAATCCGCCAGCAAGTCCATACAGTCCAGCCAATGCGTGAAGATCACGGCCTTGCGTCCTGCAACGACGACACGCAGGAGTAAGAGATGCAGCAAGAGGAATTTACCACTGGAAGCCAACACCATGCTCGCTGCTCCCGCCTTGGAATAATGCGATGGAAAGACGAGCTCCGTGGGCAGAGCGATAGCCGACGGCAACTGTAAAGGAGGTGCATTGTTGTCGCATCCGAGGTTCCGTTCCTCACTCGATCTACTTCGTGGTTGCGTTGGCTCCTCCTCCTCCTTCTGCTGCTGCTGTGAAACCGCTGCACTGTCTTTATTCCCCGACTCCACCTTCGCTTCGACCTTCTTGCACTCAAGTCGTGTGGTGGTGTGGTATCCACACCGTTGTTGCCCTGCTTGTCGTTGGAGCTGTTCCAGCATTTGAGCCTCCTGATTCCACTCCCGCTTGGAGCCGTGGAGTTGATAACCCAGGGATAACAACAGGGGAAAGAAGGAGTGCATAAAGGCGTGATTGCACAACGCTTGAGCGGTGGACTCAGACACCCCGAGGCTGGACAGATTCACGCATTCCGCGTCGAGCACAGGTTTTGAAGAGAAGTACGACACAGTACACGGACTTCCTTCTTCAGAGGGAAGGTCTGAAAGATCCTTTGCGGATAACTCTGAAACATGTGCCACCTCTTCGGTGTCTTCCTCGCTACTGCTAGAACTCGAACTGGAACTAGAAGTGCGGCCTTGAGGAGGGTGAAACACGGGAAGACGCCGCTTCTCACGAAGGAGCTGCAGCAACGACTTCTGCACCGCAGTGAGGGGGCACTCTAGTTCGTGAAACGTCATGCGGAGTGCGCTGCAGACGTCCTTCTTGGTCCGTCGCAGCATAAACGGGCGAAGGATCTGATGAAGCCGTAGAATGAGTAGCTCTTGGTGTTCATCTGTCAAACATACCTCCTTGCATTGGTAGACCTTGAACGGCTGATGAAACACGTGATCGAACGAGTCTCCGTCAGAGAAGACATCAGGGTTCAAAAAGTACAGCAGCGACCACAATTCCCGTAAATCACTGCTCAGCGGAGTGCCGGTGAGGACTAATCGCCGTTGATAGGATAACTGAAGAATACTTTGAGCGGTAATAGTCTTGAGATTAGAAACCGCCTTGTGCGCTTCATCCACAACAATGTAGTCCCACTCAATCTGAACAAGTTCCTGAAGACGAAACCGTACACTATGAATCGGTAGCAACACCAAGTCAAAGTGCTGTCGCACCTGCTCCACAATAGATAGCCCCTTCAAGTGCGCAGGTTTTTTTCCCGATCCTGAAGGATGTGAGAAAGAGACACAGCTGTGGGATTTGAGATTTTCTTCTTCTTCCACTCCCTCTTCTGTTGCATCGCTTTCCGTGTCGTCTCCGTCTTCTGTGAGACGAAGGAATTCCGTGACCCGAAGCGCTCCCGGTTGAATAAAGGTTTCACACGCCTCTGCCCACTCCCGCACCACCGACAACGGCGCTAAGACTAAATGAGGCCGGTGCGGGTGTGGTGTTGCGGAAGCATTCGGCATGATGCGTCCGGGAGTCCGGCGTTTGGAGTCCTCCTCCTTGGTCTCTTTTAAATGCAGGAGAAAGGCGATTGTCTGTATAGTTTTGCCCACACCCATTTCATCTGCCAGGATGCCGTTGATGTCATTAGCGTGAAGAGAAGCAAGAAAGCGAAGGCCATCCATTTGATGTGGTAGCAACGTCGCACTCAACGTAGACGGAGAGCGTTCGACAAACGTATCAACGGCGTGCACCAAACGAAATTCATCTTTGGTGGAGTTCATGTACGCCTTGAAGCGTTGATACGCTTGTGATATACAAGTTGTGGTTGTCGTCCCTTCAGTGGGTACATTCAAAGCACTCGGGTTGTCGGTTAGGGTTGGCGCAGGAGAGGGTAGATGTGCTCCAATCGTGTTTGTCTGTTGTGCACCCGCACCTTCTTGCTCCGACTGCGGTGCTGTAGCGGACTTTGACTTCTTGGCAGCAGCCCGTGCGGCAATCCGTTCACCGATGCGATGCATAAATGCGTGCGTGCGCTCCATGATGGATAGCAGTGCCGTAATTTGAATGACACTCACGTGTTCGACAAAGGCGTTGGCATCGCAGTTACGAAGTGCCATAAGACGTGCTCTCGCCTCGGCATCTCGATGCAGCTTCCAGTACGTCTCCATCTCCTCGCAGAGGGCAGACTGATACCTCCACGGCTGTGTGAAACGTGGAGGACAGAAGGAGAGTAGAGTGGAGACATTTCGGACTTCACCAGCGCGGCACGTCTCCATCGTTTGTGTTAGGCATCGCTCCTCCGAGACGACGTTGTGGGACTGCTCTGCGAGAGGGAGATAATTCGTAGAGTCTTTCATAGCTTCATCGTGTGTCGAGGGTTCTTTCGTTGCTAGCCTACAGGGAAAGGGCGATGCAGGTGCATGACGGGCGGAGATGGTGCTGTGATGACCGCATTCGGAGAGCGGGAGAAAAAGATGTCTGCCGTACCACTGCGTCGGTGGAACTTCTCGTAAATTGAGATACGAACGAAGGTACAACAAACGCTCCACTTCTTCTTCTTCTTCTGGCTCCTCTGGTTTGTTTCGCGGTGTTTCTGTTGAGAACGAGGGAACTGTGGCGATAGGAGTCGTATCGTATGGAAGTGTGGGCTGTCGGCGTGTCTCCAGAGAGAACGACAACGGCGTTTCATTCACATCATGTCGTAACAGCCAACGCTTAAAGTCCTGTGCTGCCTGTTCCCGCACGGCAGCCTTGAGTACGGGCTCCTTCTTAAAAACTTTTGTCCGAGGTGGTGCAGTAGACGTGGGTGACATGCAACCGCCACACTTCTCACACAATCGCTGTGCGGAGGACATCACAATGCGATCCACAGCGTTAAGAAAATTGTCCCATTGTGCTGTAGACGCTGGTTTTCGTGCAATGGAAGGTTGGCTGGACTCACTGGTGGAGGGCGTTGCGAGCAGCGCCGCCTGTAAGTCCTTCACCACCTCCGCTTGAATGTTTCGCAACGTCACGGTACAGATCACTTCCTGACACACCTGAGCCCAGAGCGCTCGCCCTTGCGCTCGCTGAAGAATACGATTGAAGTTGCTTTGCAGTGATCTCCCCGCTCCCATAACCACAGCTTGTGTTTCATTTTCAAGCGGGCTAGGTTCTGAAGCATCATTCGAACCCCCAACAGTCAAGGACGAGACGGAAATGGCTGTAGGAATAGTCTCCGGCTCTCTTGAACGGAGCTGAGACTCCAGAAACGACACAAAATGATCATCCGGATAAAAATATCCTGCATATGAGGTATGGCTCTGTTCTCTAAACATCGATCAGTAAAGAAACAAATGGAGAGAGAGATGCGAAAGGCCTCACACAAGAAATCAACAAGGGAGTATGATTTGAAGAATACAAAGTAGGTACCGGTATTTCTCTCTGAGCTTGCTGTAAAGTGCGTTATCTGTATAACTTCAATGAGTATTTCTTTCAAATTACCGGTACAAGCGACTAATGAGTAAAGTGTCGTTCAATACCAATAAAGAGAAACGGTTCTGTGCGGTTATTGCAATCAAACTAAAGGTAGAAAAATAACGAAAAGAAGATGCCCTTTTTAAAACTTCCTTCACCACTTCCTTTACCTCTTTAAAACAAATAATAACGAAAAGGAAGGTGAAACAGTCACGCACGGAATGGCACTCAATTCATTTCTTACTTCAGCATTACATCCAAAAATACGTTTCTGCTATTATTTTTTTTGGAGCTTGTTGTATTAATGATGAAAGGCATCTACAGGTGATCACACATGGCATTTCAAAAACATGTACGTGTCAAGAAGCCATAAGATGTATCCTTCAGTTGAGAAGAGAATGTCACATGTACGACCTGTAACTTTTAAATTTTCTTTAATCGATGTAGTTTCTGCTTATTGGTTGTGGTTGTTGTTTTACCATGATTATCAAACTCCAATTTTCTGTCTGTCCTCGCCTTCACCCCAGCAGTTTACTCACTTTACTCCTTACAGCAATCGGCGCTTCTTAGCGGTGTTCATGTACGGCTGCAGCACCCACTCCGTCTCCGCATCATCCATCTCCAAGGTACCCAGCAGCACTCTGTACGGGGTGAGCTCGAACCGTGGCCCCACCTCCTTCAGCTCGACATGCCTGCCTTTTTCGACCTTGAAGGTGTGGTGGCGGAAGCTAATAAAATCGTTCTGGTTGTCAAACGTGAGCACCCGCGTGGACGACTCCTTTGGGACAGGGAATAAGTATCGAAGCGCGCTCATGATACGCGTTCCGAGCGGCGTGGTGAAGTTCTCAAAAATCAATTGAGGGTACTGCTCCGACATGGTGCCTACCCCTTCAATTTCATGTCGAGCCACCAGGTTATGAATGGTAAATACAACAGTGGGCCCTAATGGAAGGTGCGAGACCGTTAAACTATCCGGCACACCATGAGACTCCTGCAGGACAATCACATCTGTGAAGTTCTCCTTGCGGGCGGCCTCCATCACTTGGTTGACACTCAGACCACCACGATTCAACCTCACTGCGTTAGGGACAACGAGACGAACCTCCTTGGCGAACTCCAACAGCTTCTGTGAGGCGTTACGAGAGGTGGTCACAAGCACCTTGGGGTCCTCAATGCCGGCCTTGGCGTACTCATCATCCACCGTCGTGTTGGGGTTCTTTGTCTGCTCATCATCCAGCTCGGCGAACTTCTTCAGCATCACCGCGTCCTTCCGCAGATGTCCGGGGAGTGGGGTGCCGGTGGCCATGGCATCCCGCAGCTGTGCTTTGCGTGTCGCGATCGCGTCATGGACACGCTCGTGCTGTTTCCGCTCGAGGAACTCCTTCCGCATTCGAATTACATTGCGCCGCATCGGGAGAGAGCCGCTGGACGATGTCTGCTGTGGTGGGGGGTTCTCGGCACAGCGAGGAAGCGATCTTGTTGGATTGAGGTGGTGATGGAAGCGGTACGAACAGCACCTATAAGAAGTGAAGAAAGTGTACAGGTTCCGTGATAGAGCTGTCACGAAGGAGTCCACAGATACAACTTTAAAGCCAGGAAACCATTCGAAAGAGAGACAAAAAAAAATATTATTTTCATAAAGGAAAAAAAAAAATGAACGACAATTGCATAATTCTCAGTAAAACAAAGAAACCCAGGTATTTTGTACCAATAATCACGAGAAAGCGAGCCGTAAATCTCGACTCTCTCAGTGCAGTAGATAAAATTTTCTTTCTTTTTTTTTTTTTTTGCGCGTGTTTGAGTTGACGTTAGTGGAAGCAATACTAGTAAATCGAAACCTTCACAAAACATAAATAAAATATTCCCATAAATATTTCAATTCCAATATTTTATACTCATCTTCACCATAGTAAAATGCTGCGAGATGGTGTTGGGATCGTTAGCATTGCTTTCTTCCTTGTTTCTTTTTTTTTTTTTTCTTGTTGTTGTTTTTTACTATTATTATTCTTATTAGGCATTTGGTTCATTGCTGTACACCCCCAACTTCCGTTTACTGCAGACCCCACAAAAGGGATAGTCTCTGTGCTCCGCCTCCGGTTCGGTGATGGCCTCCATCGCATCCTCCTCTACTACGTCCTCTAGAGCGGAGTCCTCCGGTGAGTAGGGGGCTCGCCGACGAATGTCAGAGGCTGAAGGCACCAGCGCCGCTGCGTAGGGTTGGCTGGATCCCACCCCATACCACTTCCCTATCGCTGTGTGCCGCTCTCTCCTCCGCGGTGCTCTGCGGCACACACGCGGAATGATAGCAGTGCCCGCAGTGGAACAGCACCACCTTGTCGCGCTCCGTCAAGAGGGGAAGCAAACACGAAGGGCAGGACGTGCTGGTGGGATCCACCCGAGTCGCCACCATCCGCTGCCGTTCGAGCGCCACATAGCGGTACTGCACATCTTGATGCAGCAAATTGGACACAGCGGCGTGAAAGCGCACGGCAGCTGCCCAGTGAGCCGCTAATGCAGCCAAGTGCGGTCCGATGTGCTGAATCGAGTGAAAGTCTGGAAGCCGAGAGAGAAGATACTGCAGGTCCGTCACCGCCGCCACCACTGCACCGCCCTCCTTTCCTCTCCCCCCTTTGGCTCCGACAGACGTGAAAAGGTTACTCGCATGTGTCGCCGTGACACCGTTCTCGTTCACAGAGGACGGGGAAGAGAGGCTGAGCCCCACCAGCAGCGCAGTGAGCAGCGTACTGGGGACCACGTAGAAGAGCAGTGAGGGGCTCAAATCTTCCGCCCGACCAGGTGTTTTTCGTGTGACGAAGCTAAGAGCGAAGCTCTGAGACGGCGTAGGGTCCACGTGCTGATGGGAAGTCTTCGTCTCTTTCCGGTCCTGGAGGGTGTGGACGGCGGTCCACATGTCTGTCTTCTCAGAATTCATGGAAGATCCCTCCACGCTAGAGTATTCATCTTCCTCTGACGTTCGTCTCCCTGCCTCATGGTCTCTTCCTCGTTGCGCCATCAAATGAGGTCGATGAATGTGCTTTTTAAAGTGGGAATCTTGAAGCGTCGCCTCCCGTATCGCTGCGGCAGTGACACCGTATCGCTCCGCCACCGACTCAAACGTGTCCTCTGGAGAAGTAAAGTGAACTACCGCGTAGGATCGCGAGCCTGCGCAAATTTCCTCGCTCGCCACTAATTGAGTGTGCTCCTTGACCGCCACATCCACCAGCCACCGGAACAGTGCACTGCGTCGGCACTCCTCCTTCTCGTTTCGAGATCGCGCAGACGACACGGTCTCCAACGGGGGAAGGTTCTGAATGTATGACAAGCCCAGCTGAACGCTGCGGAGCGTCCGAATCAAAAGCTCTAAGCCTTCCTGTTCCCTGCCGAGACGAGCGAGCAGCAGCACACGGGCTTCGGTGAGACCAGGCTTTTGACAGCACAAGACATACAAGGCATCAGCAAAATCATGAAGGAGTGGGGCGTAAGACTGAAGAAATCGAAGAACTTCCATCGGTGTTCCGTACTCTAGACAGAGCTGTGCGTAGAAGAAGGGATTAAGCTGAATGATCCGAAGCGCGGACTCGGATTTATCCTGCAGCGGTAAAGCACGAAGATAGGCCCAAAGCAGCGCTCGGTCCTGCTTGCTAAGCAGCTTCGCGATCTTCTCCGGCAACAGCTGCATGGCATTCTCTCCTTGTTGGTGGTCACACGTGCTACGCAACAGCCATCGCACCGTTCGCTCTGGATCATTGAGATGTAAGTGTCGAGCGTAGTCCGTAATAAAAGAAAGTGGTGGTCGCGCCTCGACATACGGGAAGAGAAGGGTGCTGCCCTTGTTGAACAGCATCACCTTAAACGCTTCTTCTTCTGAGCCAATCAAGAGAAGCAGGTCACCGTACACATCCAGCACTTCTCGAAGCTCATCCTCCTTCTCCTCTTCCTTGTGCTCCGTTCGATCATCACTTCTTTCCACACTGTTATTCTTGTCATTAGTCACGTGCTGGCGTTGTTGCTGCTCTTTTTGGCGCAGCACTATAGCTTGTGCAGTCGCCTGCTGCAGAAAATTGAGATTCACCTGTGAAGCGCACCGCCTCAAGGTTTGACGGCAGCAGGAGGGGTAATGCTTCAGACACCTCAAAAGAACAAAGTGATAATACGACTGAGGGAGCTGCTGTAAATCTGCTTCTCGTTCGTCCACCACCGGATGTTGGCGCTGTCTCTCCAGCAGGCGATAGGAGTGAATTCGTAGCAAGCTTTCTTCTGGGAGCACCTCTGCGAGACGCCAGATACACCCCGCCCGATCATACGTTCGAAGCCACTCCGGCCACGCTTCAAGAGCAACATCCGCGTTCTCCAGAAACAGGGCAATACGCTGCGTCACCAGGTCCCACAACTGTGCTTTAGTGGGAGCAGAGAGCGTTGTATTCCCAGCGTTCGTGACAGACACATCGCTGCCGTTCTCGTTGTCCCGAGTGGCTTGTTCCACAAGATGTAACATCCATTGAATGGCTTCTAATGTCACGGAGCGCAGAGTTGGGGACTCGACGAAGCGATGCCGCTGAGCCCAAGCCATCCAGAATCCTTCATCCACATAACGCAAAGGATGTTGTGGGTGATGAAACGGTACGTCCCACGACATCTCCGCTTCACCTTCCTCCGACGTCCTCACCTGGGGTGCGTTGAGGTACAGCAAATGTCGAATTTTATCCACGGTACAAGGAGGTTCTAGTTGGAATACCGAGTGCAGTACACAGAGCACATACTGCGTGTCGTCTGGGGGGAAATGCGTCTGCAAGAAATGGTGTGCTGCCACAGAAGAAAGCTTCTCCGATATCATTCCCTTCTCTCGCTCCACCCCTGCTTTCGAAGGCGGCGTGAAGAGCTCACCTCCAGGCGGTGTGAAGAGCTCTCCTCCAGGCGATGAACACAGAGAAGATGCAGGGAAGGCCTTCTCGGAGAAGTTAAGCCCAGTACTAGGTCCCAACCCACACGCAAAAGCAACTTGAAAAGGCACTGCCACACAAGTTTCTATAAAGGTTTGATAAACTTCTTGCAGCGTCTCTCGCTCCACAATATACACACGAATTTCAGAAGCAACTTCGTACTGGAAATCCGACGGAGGGGTGGTTTTCCTTGTAGATGGTGTCTCATGCCCTTCGGAAGAACGCTGCGTTGAATCAGCGGTGTCAGAAACCCATGTTCTCCCCCGACCTAAGCTTCCGGTCGAAGATCTCGTGTAGCTTTGGGGGCCCTCCTTCGTCCTCTTCTTGTTGAATTCGCGCTCTCGGTCCCGTTGGTGTCGCTGGCGATGCACTGCGGTCACCACCACATAGCGGTACGGGCCATACGGCATCAACGACAAGACACGCTCTTCTTCCACAGACTCAGTGTCCTCTTCTGTCTGTCGTTTCACAGAGGAGTGATAAAAACCTCGGCGCCACGGCTGAGGTAATCGAGCAATTACCTCCATTGCTGGGGCTCCAGGTCTCACCAACGCCCCAATGAATTGTCCTACCATCCCAGTACCAGACCTCGAGGTTGGTGGGGCCTTCTCTTCATGGGTGAAAGGACTCCTGTCTCCGCCCCCATATCCTGGCGGACCCGTGGAGTGCCGACGAAGTGCATTCGCTGGGGGTGGAGTTGCGTTCGGTGAGAGTAGTTCAGTGGTGGTCGTGGAGGTCGTGGTGGTGGACTGCACGTCCACCTGCTGCAGCCAGGTCCCCCAATTGAGTAACAGCGAGGAGGCACTCTCCCATTGCAGAGAAAGGATCTCTGGTAAGACCACCTTGGCGCTGGGTTCCATCGTGTGCTGCGGTGTATTCACCCCCACTGCTGTTGCAGCCCTGCGCTCCGGAGACGATGCGGACGGTCGTGCAGGGGAGGAGGAGCGGGAGGGGAATGCGGCACCAGCAAAGACTCGCTTCAGTATTCCACCTCCAGAAGGCTGGGAGCCCTCGCCTCCGGTAGACGTTCGGGGAGGGGAGGGCGGCACGTGTGGGTATGCGACGCTGTTGTTGGTGGAGACCGCCACGAAACGCGGGACGGCGGTGTTTGGAAAAGGTATCGATCGCAGCACTCGACGAGAACGAAAGTGAAAGACGACCGCCTCCTGTGCGGTCATCCAGGCCAAACAACTCTCCTCCTCCCATTCACTTACCTCCGTCTCCGTCCATGAAGCACTACCCTCCGCACGCGGGCGCCACCGGACCTGAAGAATGGGTCCCTTGTGCTTGGAAGACTCATAGAGAATCGAGAGGGGTCGCGTCGTGGCGTGAGGAAAGAGCGGAGGCGCCACCCCTGCTGGACTCCGCCCCAGCGAGGAGCGCGAATGCGTGCGTGGATGCCTTCTTTCCTCAGTGTCACGAGACCCGGGCCGGATCGCGCCAACAGAAGATACAGAGGCTGAAAAACGCTCTTCCGGATCCCTCGGCGTACTACTTCGAGGCTGCACTGGGGCGGTGATGGTCACCAATTGCGTTCCTCTGGAACAGACGAGTGGAAATCGTGCGGTCCCATCGTAACAGGGATGCAGCGCCACATTCCGAATCTCTTCACCCCCACTCCATCTCCGCGTAGGGTCTAAAGACCCGCCTGGTGGAGCATTAGAATGCGAAGCGGGACCTGCAGATCTTCTCGGTCGTGGTGCTGTACCACCCGTAGCGCTGGTCGGGGTGTCCGTCACCTCCTTGAGATGCCCTCGCTTCTCCAATTCCCACAGTGAACTCCTCCAGCAGGACTCTGAACGCCCCTCTCCCATGTGTTGAATGAGGAGCCCCGATACATTGTCTACCGAAGCCAAATACGCCCCCGCTTCATCTATCCCCATTACGGGGCGGTTGGGATGCGCCGCTTTCCACATGCGAGACAGGACGAGAGGCGTGTCGGCACCGACGTCTGCGGCGGCTTTGGTGTACAACATAATATCTCCATCTACGGTACCTACGCCAATGTGTTGAGGAGTGGCGTGGAGGCACGTGATGGTCTTGTAACGCCACAGTTGTTCCCATATCGGCGTGGTGGTAGGCGTTCCCTCCCGCACTTCTGCCTCCTCGATCGCTCCGTGCTCACGACGGGGGGTGTTGTTGTCGACTGCAGAATAGCTTGGATGTGCCTCACTCGCAGCACGTGACGATGAAGGCGATAACGTCCCGTGTGAATACCCCGTTTTCGTATTCTTTTTCACGGATAAGAAGGAGCTGGACGAACCGCAAGTAGCCGCAGCCTCCGCCTCCGGCTCGTGCTCAATCACGTAGGCGGCCCGCCTGCTTGCTACAGTGTCTTTTTCTGGCAGAAACACCGGAGGGAGCACGTGAGAACGAAAATAAAAAGGTCCTTCTGTACTCCTACGCTCTTTCTTCGATTTCTTCTCTCTGAATGCTCCTTCCAGAGGTGGGGATGATACACCCGCTTCAGCAGCCTCATCTTCTACCCATCGTCTCAGTGAAGAAGGACTCTCCGGAGGCATCGCACTTGTCGTGTGGACTTGAAAAAGAAGGGGTTCCATGGGTAACGGAGATGGATTTTGCTTCTCTAAAGTTCGGCTTTCTTCTACTCCCGCAGCAAGCTCTCCATCCGCGATGGAGATCCGATGATGATTGTGATTTGCATCACCATGCGATAGTGTAGCAATGGAAATTGCACTTTTTCTCATAGTTAGATTTGTACTTCTATATATTTCGTAAACGATTGTAGATACACACAAAGCTATAAGAAAGAGGATTCCTCAAACAATAAGATGAGGATGTCAGTGTATCTTTGTGTGTGTGTGTGTGTGTGGTGGGAGGGGGGGGGAGGTTATCGACCTGGATGTCTTCTCCAGGAAAGAAATCAGGACCCTAGCACTTTATTATTCTTATTTTTATTGCAGAATAATTTGGGAGAGAAAACAACTGCAAAAAAAAAAAAAGATAATATTTATTCAATATAATATTATTATAGTGTTATAATATTAAGATAAATTAATATTCTTGTCTTGAGTAAGAAGTAGGGGATTAAAGAGGATATCCTTATAATTAGACATCAATTCGACCGATTTCTAACAAGATCCAAAATATGTTAGCCCTACTATAAACTTTGTTGTACTTTTTGCTCTTGTAGTACGATAAAATGAACAGAAACCAAGAAAAAAGAGATATGCTTCGAGGAACATTTTTCTTCAAATGAATATAAAACAGAAGTAAGACAACGTCTTTTTCTTCATCGATTTTTATTTTTTTTTATTTTTGAATGTACGGGTGAGGGTGATCCGCTTAACACAAAAATAAGCCAACACGTATACGGTAGTTCGAAATTATAGTAGTTTCTTCTTAGCATAGTGCGCCACCCACGCACGTGGACTATTGGCCAAGGACGCCGATTTACTCGCTTGAAAAATGTCATTCTGCAAGTAGATTATTTGTTTGATGGAATAATTTTTTTTTCGCAGTTTCGTGTCACTCGCGGTTCTCCCTGTCACCATTAATGAATTTCTTTGTCGTTATCCTCACAGTTTCTTCAAGATTTGATTGTGCACCACACTCTCTAACAGTCCTTCCTCTAACATGAGGCGTTGCCGAGACAACATGGTCCCTCGTTGATGCAAAATAGCTTGCTGCTTCCGCTTCTTCTCCTTCTCGGCTTCGGCCTTGTCCTTGAAGAGCAGTACATCATGCTGCTGTAGAATGACATTCTGATACGCATACGAGAGAGCCATGGAGCCCAAAAGAGCTTGCTGCTGCTTAAAGAATGCAGGGAGGGCCGCAGAGTGCGTCGTGGAGAGGGCCGCCTCCTCACTCATGTCGGTTGCTGCTCTCTCTCCTTGCGTGGCTGCGCCGCTACGCGTCGGAATGGACAAGCCAGCGCTATGGGAAGTCGTCGGGTCGGAAGGAAGCCCACTGACGGCTGAAGCAGACCGCACAGGGGTCGTCACACCCGCGCTAGCGCTGGCTGCATCAGCGGTGATCCGTTGTCGTTCCAGCTCAATGATGTGCTCCTGCGCCGCCTGCAACTGTCGCTTGTGCTGCTCTCGCTCTCGTTCCAGCAGTCGAATCTGGGCCTTGAGGGTGTCCTGTGCGGCCACGTGGTTGTCGGACGCATGCGGGCGTTGCTGCGGAGACATTGCCGCTGCAGCAAATTGACGCTGTAGGACCATCACCTGCTTCTGCAAGTTATCGCGCTGACGGCGAACCTCTGTCACTTCCTTCTCCAGCACGAGCGCACGGCCGACCGATCCCGTGGACGCGAACGAGGCATTGTTGCTGAGCATTCCATCTCCGTCATGAACACCACTTTTTGAGGAGAGCTGCTGGAGTCGTACCTTGCTGCGCAGGTCCTCGACTTCGTTTTGAAGTTCCTCACGGGCTTTGGTTTGCCCCGTGAGTTTATCTTCGGCAATGGAAAGCTTGTTTTCCAGATCCCTTCGCTCCTCCATCATTCGCACAATGGACTCTTCCAGCTTCTTTACCGCGAGCTTTGTCATCTCTGTTTGCATCTCATGTGCTGTGGCGGCGTGTTTCAGTGACGTCAGCCTCGACTCCTGTTCCTCCACTTTAATGTGCAGTGCCTTCACCGTCTCCTCCCGTTGACGAAGCGCGCTCTGCAAAGCATCCGCTGAAGGTCTTCGCTCCATCTCTGCCAGCAACTGCTTGTACTTGGACTCTAAGTTCTTCTTGTCCTCCAGTACCAGGGCATATTTGGACTCTATTTCATTGGTCTTCGACTTCCAGTCCTCCATCTCCTTCGTCAGCTGCAAGTTCTTGTTTCGATAATACGCACCGTCATCCATGAGCGTATTACTGGGACTGGAAGCACCAGTGCCGACGGAGCTCCCGAACCGGCTGGGACGCGCACTCCGACGAGCATCCACGGAGGGCCGCGACCCCTTCAGACCATACTGCTGCATCACCTCCCTCGTCACATTGGAAAGCACCTTCTGCTCCTCCCGAGGTAGGTTCTTCAAGCAGCCGAGCATGTTCGACATCCCAGAAAGCGCCACCATCGCCACAAACAGATCCGTGACGACACCGAGTTGCTCCTCCCCTTCTTTGGATTTGGAGGTCGTGTCGGGATGCAAGCCGTACTGCACAATGCTACTCGCGTTCACCACCGCAGTCAAATTAAAGTCGTTCCGTCGAGCATCCAAGGTATTCCGCGCATACTCGTTCATGTGTCGAATTAACGCAATGACGTTCCCCTTCATAATGGTCTGTTGTTCCGCCTCCTCCCCCGATGGATCTTCCATCGACACCACATCGGTAAAAATGGTCGGCGCCACTTCATGCAAGATGCGGTACAACGCACACCCTGCGGCCAAGTCCGAGAACTTCTCTGGTACGGGATGCGACTCCTTCGGATTCTGAGTGGCCGCCACCAAGTTTTGTACAAGGTGCACCACACAGCTCGATTTCGAGACCTCTCCGGCACCGCTGCTAGGGCTTCCCTCCCTGGAAGTTTCTGGCTGGCTCATTCGTTTGCTGCTGTCGTCTAAAATAAGAGATGTCAGCAAGCACGATATAGATCGATGCGTTTAAAACGATGCACCCTTTCAAGAGGATAGGACACCGAACAGCAATCAAAAAAAAAAATACGTAGCCGGAAAACTATAATAAAGAAGTGATCTTGTTAAACGATTTTTTTCTCCTCTTTTTATATGTGTTTTTATTTGCCCTATGTTTCCGCCACTTTGTTCGTTTCTATAGAACGGCTTCAACGGTTTTACTGAGATATGTATTAATGAATACGATGCACAGGAGAAGGAGAAAGAAAGAGGTGGAGAGAAAAGCATGAACCACTACATAATAGGATTATTAGTTTAATAATATGATTAATAATATTCTACACAAGTTGCGCCTCGTTCAAGTATCATGTATAGCTCTCTTTTCTTTTGGGTTTATTCTTGTCTAAGTTGTACCGAAGCACAGCATGGATGATTTCTTTCTTCTTTCTGCTTTTAGCATCATTAAAAAAACTATTTTCTCCGGCAGCTCTACGGAAAGACAATTCGTATTCGTAGACGGCGGGCACGCACCACATAATACAGACGAAAGAGCGGTAAATGAGCTCATCCTCTCTTTTCAAGGGTTGGTACTCGTCAGATTGGATTTACTACTATTACCCGTGGTTGTAGTAGCGCCACGTGGTTCTCGTAAAGAAACGTATTCGGTGCGCAGCAGCCATTCGAGTTGATTCAAGCAGTGCGTCACGGATGAGGTACCGGTTGAAGGCGTCAACGGTGCCGTCTTGGTCTCTTCTGCGGCGCACTCTTCAGTAGCAAGGCCTTGCGATTCGGTATGCCACACGGATGCCGCGAGCCGCACACCTTCCCGCAGCTCGTCTATTGAGACCGCAGGCTCCTGTTGCAGCAATCGGCGAATATACGCCTTTCCTTTTTGGTGATCGTACGCCAGAGACCACAGGGCCGATGCCGCGAGCTCCTGCCGGTGCAGCAAGGAAGGAGACGCTGCACACCAACGCAAAGCGGCCACATCCCGTCCCAGCGCGTCGGCCATGGTCACCGCTGACAACTGAGAAGGCGGAAGCAGCGCACGTACATCCGCCGAGGAGGATTCTGGCAATGAAGGGGTGAGCAAAGCTTGCTCTCTCACCGCCACAAAGCGCTGAGCCCACGTC
>JASAOA010001741.1:0-59325 GCA_030849815.1 Vickermania spadyakhi
ATGTGGTAGAGAAACACAAGGTAATGCAGCACTTCTTTCTCGTTCAAATGCATTGCTCATGCCTACGCCTGCTGTGGCCGCAGTTTGGCTTTACCATTTCAGGCCCCCCTTCCTCTCTCTCTGAGGCATCTCGTGTCGAGGAGGCAGAGCAGCCTTCGGTGCTCCCCACAATGAGCAAGTCGGAAAGCGAACACGCCGCGTCGCTCCCCTTCGCTCCTTCCGTCACAGCAGCGCAGGGGAGCGACGGCCAAGACGATCGTGCCAATTCCCTTCTCCATACACGAGTGATGTTTCCCGCGCATGTCACCTTTCCAGAGCGTAGAAAATCCTTTTCAGAAGATCCAACAGGTAAGCAGCAGTTCCCCGTGACCATCTTGCAACGCTTGCAGAAGTACCTCCACTGCACGGCAGTTTATTCGACGCGTGGACAGACGCAGAGAGGAGGACATGGTGCAATGGCGAAGCTTCTTCTGAAAGACCCTCCAGTGAAGCTTCACCTTCATCATATCGTGCAGCAGGCACAGCTATGGAACTTAGCGGCGGAGACAGATGTACCTATTCCTCTGTTTCAAAACGAGTCGGGGTATTCCACTGAGGCTTCGGTGAGCACAGCGGCTGGAGACGCTGTTTGCCGATTAGGGATGGCCTCGTCGCCTGCAGATTCGAGCGGCTCGGTCTTTAGTGCATTAAACTCTCCACTTCGAGCCCCATGGCGTTGGCGGAGAAGGTCTACAACTGTTTTCTACGATACGATGCTATCTCAACTCATAGGGCCTGCTTCTGCGCTAGCAGAGCTGTTACTGCAAGCGCGGCACTCGATTGCCTACATTCAAAAGGCGCTTGAACGACTTCAAAAGTCTTCTCGTCTTCTAGATGACCAGCGGCAGAACAACGCTGCGGCCGACGCATCACCTAAAACGCTCATTTTTGCCATGTGGGATATGGGAGAACTTTCCTGTTCTTCATGTGCAAAGGAATTGTGGATGCAGATGACTGTCATGGCAGCTGAGGCATTCGAGGTTGCAGCGCAGCCGCAGCAGGCCTATGCCATGTATCAACGTCTCGCGTTGGTCGCCATGTACGAAGACAAGGCGTACGGAAGGCAGGATGGGAGTGATGGCGGTGTGTGCTGTGGCTGTGTGTTGAATAACTCTAACGCTTCCATGAGGAGCGATGGCCCTCTTCTCGCTTTTACCATTGCAACTCGTCGGTTGATTCCGTTCATTGAGACGCATTCGGGATGGTGGGAGCTGAAAAAGTACGCCAGAGCGACGTTAGTTGAGAGCGTGGAGCGCTTTCTGCAGGTTTCTTCCATGGAAACGGCAGTGGCATCGAGCAACATCTCACCAGATCCGCTGTTTATGCACCTTTTCTCTTCCAGTTGTGAGGCTTGGCGAAGAGAATCTCCTGCAGAGGTTCGGGCCGGTGCGACACGGAGCCCTTCGCCCGCACCATTACCCTCCAACTCCTCAATATACTCCTGTTCTGCTTCGTCGCGTACGTCGTCGGAAGAGAAGATGACAGAGGACTGCTGGGACACATTCCGCTTGTACAGAGAGTCTGTGCTGCTTCTCATTCACTCTGGCGCGTGCGAAACGAAAAAGCTCCGTCGACCACGTAAATGTGTGTGGGATGTGCTTGATTCCCCTGGAAGCGTGCTATATCGCTGTTTATGTCGTTCTGCGCAGCAAAGTTATGAGATGCTGTCGCACATGGATGAACGTTTCGCCAGACTCGTCCATCGTACCGCCTCTCGCGTGCAGCCTGCTCTTACACCTGAGGGGACCTTGAGGACCCCAGTAGTAGGCTCGACGGGAAAACCAGCGACTGCTGGGCCAATGTCCACCTTTCTGCAGTTACTCCGAAAGGAGCATCAGGAGGAGGAGGAGCAGAACGATAAAGACTCGGTGCTCCGTCCCAAAACTAACTTAACGGTGGAAGAACTGGAGAGTGAGCAACCTTGCTCCGCCCCACTGGCGCTGGTGTGCCATTCGCTCGATGTCTATGTGGAAAAACCTCGACGAAGAGCCCATCTGTCTGCTGTGGAGGACCCAGCTATCGCGGCAAACAAGGAGGTCACGCCAGCAGAAGAAATGACACAGATGGCGCAGCTGCTCTACCAAGGAAAGAATATTCCCGCGCCTTTGAGCAGCCGTCCTCACGAAGTTCGTAAACGAGTTTCATGTCGGCGCTGCACGCTTTCTTGCCCTATTCGACTTGTTCTTGAAGCACAGTGCGTGGTGAGCCTATTTCCCGAGAACAATCAAAAAACAGCTTCAGAAGAAGGCCTAAACTCTACTGGGCACAGTAGTTGGATTGAAATTACAGTGGAGCTTGTGTCTTTTGATTTACCCCCTCCTCCTCGACGTCGAGCGCCAGACCCGTCCAGTGCATTCTTTTCCTGTCTAGAAACGGGGTGGAGTACACCAGTGAGAGCAGCGAACGTCACTCCCTCGAGACGAAGAACCTCCGCCAAGCGTGAGTTAAGTAGCTCATCGAGCAGTACATCGAGTAGTGTCTCCACCACTATCTCTTCAAGCTGTTCCAGTGATAATGTGGGGGAGGGCAGTGATGTGGAGGACGGGAACGGTTTCACGCTGCAGGGGGAGGAGGAAGGCAAAGGTCACACCGTAGAATGGGGAGATGAGCCTCTAAGAGATGACGTAACCCAAACGTCCTCATTCATGGAAGAAACGGAGCCGCAGCACGTGGTGGTGTTCCATCATGAACACCATTTGAAAGACGGTTCTTCCGCGGGACAGGTGTTGCATTCCGTATCCACCACCTCCCTTGCTGGGGTGCCGTGTACATCGGCTCTGTGGTATGACAAGGTGACGAGACAATTGCGAATCGAGTTTCTCTACTGCCCATGCCATCCAGGTTTGTACACCTTACGCTTTGTGCGGCTTTCCACGACTCGGGAAGGGGTGAAGTCCAACGACCAGGAAACACACGAGCCAACGGCCATTGCTTTGTCGGACCCTTCGTCGCATCGGCTCAAAACCCTGAAGAACGTTTCCGAGTGCTTCGAGGTTTCCACAACGTTCGTCTTTCATCCTTCTTTACCTTCACCGCCTTCAGGATCTGCAGCGTCACGAGCTGCCCTGCGGCAATACGCATCGATGCTTCCCACTTCCCACCCTGCCTCGACGTTGGAGGAGCACTCCTTGTCCTTGAATTACTTTCAGTGTTCTCGCTGGATATTTTACATACCCCCGCCTCCATGCATGGTGAATTTATTCATCCCGAAACAGCAGCTCGTCGCCGCACCAATACGAGAAGCAAAGAAGATAGAGAAAGATGTACCACTCCCATCGAAGTCCCAGCGGACACAACGCGGTCATCCAACTTTTATCTCCTATACTGCTGTATCGGACGAGGATTGTCAAGAAAACCAGGCGGTGGAAGCGGTGGCGCATGCACCGTCTTCACATTATCCTCATCCGACAGCGCCGCAGTTTACGTTGGAAATTCAACTGCTTTCCTCTGCAGATGCGACAAGTCAGGACCGCGCTTCCCAAAAAGCTAACCCAAGTCCTGGTCGAAAAGTCACACGACAAGCAAAGTCCAACTCCAGGCGACCCCACACCAGCACGCGCACCGATGCGGAAGCTACACTCTCTCCGCCACCCCACACCACCGCCGTGACGGTCGGACGGCTTTCGTGTTACTGCTGTTTCACACGTCTTTCGCGAAGCAACAGGGAGACCTCCAGACCAGTGACCTCCACACCAAAGCGTGCAGCGAGCCGTTCCCCCCTTTCTTTAAGCACTAATAATTCCTTTGCCGGCTCTTCCACGGTTGAAGCGGTTCTACGCAATCTTTTAGCGGAAGGCGTGGGAGGGGCTGCAGGGTCCAGACGAAGTGTCACCGCCGGAGTACCACTGCAGTCCCCGGCAGCGGGCGAGGTCGTGACTGCCGGCAATGCCATGCCCGCTGATGCGATGCCCTCATTGGATCCAGTTGTGCTCGGATCGGCCACAGCATCCAACACTGAGCTGGAGAAGCGTGCAGTTTCTGGCAACGCTCTTCGGCGAGAACACGGCTCTTCTCCGACCTCTCAGCGAATCCACGATCAAGAAGACGCCATTGTGGGCGTTCTTTCTTTCCGCTGCCGACGTCGTCAGTTCGCCATGGCGCTGCAGCGCTTTGCGGTGCCTTCCAGCGCTCCCATTCCGGGCAATGGCTCCGCCTTCTCCTCTGGAACTCCACTGGGTAAAGCCTCTGCAAGAGGCACCGTGCAATATTCAGTGCAGCACCGCGACGAGACGGGCGGTATTCCGCAGCCAACCCTCTCAAACACCGTTTTAGTGAACGCCCCTAGTGGAAACGCGGTGGGATGTGGTGTCACCCCCTCTTTTACTCCGCTGATCAGTGCGGCTGTCAGCGGAAACGGCAGTCCCCTCTCATCGGCAGATCGAAGTGCAGTAGGAAATGTCGTCTCTGGCACCAATTGGTCTGGTGCAGCACAGAAGCAGCGACTACCACCACCACAGCTGCGGGCGGTCGGCGCCATATGCACTGCGCTCCCCGAATCACCATATTCTTCCTGTGCCGCCTCCTCTTCTCCTAAGAGCTCTCCGTGGCAGGACTATGGTGGAGTGTTCTACTCGATGGACTCCTTCGCACTGGGAATGTGCGATGGAGGGAAGAGGGGCCACGTAACACCACACTCGCTGCACTGCAACACAGCCGTACTACCGCTCCAGTGGACACTCACCTACTTACTCCCGAGCCTCACCCCAGCCATCCTGCGCAGTGCGCGACATGGTGGCGAACCCATCTTGTTGCGAGGGCCCCTCAGCTCTTCTGCAGCAAGGCGATCTGCCGCTTCTGGGATGACGCCTCTGCACTCTACCGCGGCGCAGCTGCCTCCCCACCCGGCACTTATCTCTTCTGGAACGAACTCTAGTCCCCTCTACGCCATCTCGAGAGACGCAGGCTCTACGCATCAACTTCTGCAAAACACTTCAGTGGCATCCTTTTCGAGAGCCTCAATGTCTTTTCATCCGCTCTCGAAGAAACGAAATGAGATGGAAAACTTTGTCAAGTCGAATAATAATTTGAAGCTCGAATCCACATCGGGAACTGCGGAAAGAGAGTTTTTGAACGTGGATGAATCCCCAATCAAGGGTGTGGTGGAAGCAGCTGGTGGGTCGCCACAGGCCAGTAGTGGAGCACACAGAAAGCTGGCGAGTATCTTGCTGCCTTCCGCACTTTCCGTCCATCACTTGCACACCAGAGAAGGCCATGAAGGTGATGGTGTGTTAGTTAGGGGAGAGAGCCCCGCGGCGATTTGTCCAGCAACACAGGATACGGGGGATCTCTTACCTTCTGGGAATTCCGAGAGCCCACCTCTTCCAGTCCCGCCTGGTGCTGCTTCATCGTCCAGTGGCGCCTTTTACAGCGCCAGATCGCCTGGGATCCCGTCCTCTCCCCTTGCTGCGGGTTGGATCGCGTCTGGGAGATGTGGAAAAGAGGGCAACCACCAGGTGAAGAGCCCAAAGTGCTCCCCGCAGTCTGTGCGTTCGCGTTCCACACAAGAGAGAGGGGGTCTCCGGGCCAGTATTATTACAGAGAAGGAGGAGGATGCGTTGTGCGCTGGATTCCACCGACCACGTCGTGCCTCCTTTAATCTATATTCCCCTCTATCCGCACGGCAACATACCGTTCCCCTTTCTTCCCATCGTCGCCTTAGTGGCTCCGATGCGGCGGATGGAGCCTCGCCTCTTTTGCTGTTGTATCCCTTGCCGTGGAACAGTGAGCAAACTCCTGCTGCGACAGCAGGGCAAGCTCGTGACGAGGATTGTACCTCTGTGGTGCAGTATCTGCTTCTGGCTCATCCAGAAAGGGATCCCTCCTCTGAAGTGCAGCGCCGCGGTAGTGATTCCTGTTATGGTGAAGGGGACATAGCGTGCCATGGGTCCATCCCCAGTTTCACGATCATTCCCTTTCTTCGTCCGAAGCAGCCACAGCCAGCGCAGTTACTGAATCCACTGCCGCAGCCATCCACGGCCTCTGTGGCATCCACAAAAGAACTGCCAGTGGACGATGACGCGGGTTCTGGCCTACTTATTCAACCCTTGGACGTGGTGGAGCACCCTCATCATACGGAGACCTTGTACCTCGTCAAGCGTCAAGGTCAGCGGAGCAGCTGCTCTCCTCTTAGCCACTCGCGCTTCAACTCCGTTCAGGGTGGAGTGGAGGGCGGCACCACTGCTCTCTCGAGCACAGCTACGCCAGGGATTCCTGGTGCTGCGCCAACCGCTGCAGAGGGCATACTGCAGCGGCTGAGAGCCCAGTTTCCACTGGACCCCTTCTTTCTCTGTGGTGGTCTCTTCCCGCCCTCGGCGCCGTCATCCCTTTCAGTCCCTTGTTCATTGTCCAGCTCCCACCTCGCAGGGCGGCACCGACGAGCCGGCGGCAGAGCTCGGTGGCGACAGAATCAAAAGAATGGTGCAGCTGCTCCTTTGAAGACACCTGGCACGACCTGCTCTACCGATCCGAGTTTGCTGCTTTCTTCACAGTCAAAGGTCTTTGCTGCACTTCTGCGTGCGAGGGGTAAAGTACAATTCACCCGAGCTGTTTCTCCTCATTTCGCCACAACGAGCAAAGGACCTCAGTCGCCTGATATGCTGTCTGTGGCCTCGTCATCGCCATCATCTCCACAGGGGCGGAATGACACCACAGATAACATGGCGTCCCCTACCAGCACCAGCGGGAGCAGCAGTCACAAGCTGCACATCATCACTGCCTCCGCCACATTGCCCTTCATGGTGTACCACCCGCCGGCGATTCAAATTCTTTCCGTTCGAATCCAGTGCGTGCCACAGCAGCACCGATCTCTGGCCAACAACTTGCCGTTGCTCTACCATAAGACGTTGTTCGTGACAGTGGATCTCGTGAATCCAGGGAGAGAGGACGACGGCGCGGTGCTGTGGCTCCGTGGGGTGTTGCCTCATGTCTACGATGAGAGTAAATGTACAACCCCGACGGCATCTCATAGTCCATTACTAGGACATGGGCTCCATAAACCAGGTCGTGTAGGATTCTTTTCGCAGCAGGAAGGAGGGCACACCGCGCACGACAGATATCCGATGCCGGAAGGCGCTGCATTCCCGTGCCGGCCGCGTGGTGGGCAGCCGTCTCAACTGTATGGGGTGAGGCGTATCTATGGTGCAGTAGAGAGCATGTTGAAAACGCCGTGGAAACCACAAGAGCGGCGTCGGCTGCTCTTTGAGTTAGTCCCTAAACCCGTCGTCGAAGTCGAGAAGCAGGGGCCACTAGCAGAACAGCAACAGTACCAAGATCCAGTGGGCGGTATGGAAGAGAATGTTTTGAAGGAGACGCATTGCAGACGATTCAGCAGTGGAGACGACCCGACATCACCAGTAAGCATTGTTACCCCTCCATCGGTCGGTGGCGTGAGAGTGCCATCTGTGCCGGCCACAGCGACGGAGGCAGCTGCCCTGCTTCCCACACTTCATTTTCAGCACCACTATCTGCAACTGCAGCTCTTTTACACTTACTGGGATGCGAGCTTCACGGATGAGGAAGAAGACAAAACGAAAAGGGAGTTTCGTCAGATGCAGGTGCTCGTTCCAAAGAATCCAGCAGGCGCCTTGGCGGGAGAGGGCTCGCACAACGACAACCCTCCTGCTGCCCACCTCCCTCCGCCCTCCTCCTCCGCCACGTCCTCCAGAAGCAGTTCTCACAGTCGGAGCGGTAGCGCGAATCAGGATCCTTCCTCATCCACATCGTCGATCTCGGTGCAGCACAGCGAAGCCGCGTTAGGCGAACCGTGCGAAAACGAGGGGAAAGAGCGGCGGGAGAACCTTCCGAAAGCAGCCGTGGACAAAGATGCCTCCCTCTCCGCGTCTAGGTTAGGGTCTACGGAGGACCAGTGGGTCTCCTACAATGAAACGGTACTAGAGGAGCTTTGCCGGGAGTGCAACTGCTTGGTGACGGCGCCATTGCCGTTTCAGTCTCTTCATGGAGCGTGTTTCTCTCTTGCGTATCGTTGTTTGTGTCCAACATCCAGTTCTCGAAGAATAGGTGGTGCCATCAGATCCCCACAGCTGTCGTTCGTCTCCGGTGAGCGAACCGCCTTCAAGCACAGCAGCAGCGCCACAGCAATTCGGAGCGTGGGACATAATGAACAGCGGAGGCAGCACCAGTCCTTTTGTCCAGGCGGAACGGGAGGAGAAGGCGCCGCAGCGCCAACAATGACGGACAGGGAGCGTGATTCGCCTCGCCTCCACAGTCGCTGCGACAGCGCTTCCACTAGCGAGGAGAGCGGACCCTCTTTTGCGGTGGAAGGCGGGCTTCACGATCCTGTGGTGGGCCTCGCGCCACCCGCCTTGTCGGCAGGTGAGCCAATGCGGTTGGAGGTGCGGCTTCAGCCCACGCGCGTCTTTCAGCGGTGGTGCAACGCGCACCCTACTCAACCGCGATGGAAAGAGGCCACGTTTCTGGTGCGGCTGCTCCTCACGCCGCCTGTCGAGACGAACCCCCCGCAAACAGGTGACCCGGTCTCTCCACCACCGGAGCCGCTTCGCACCGGGTCGTGGGACCTGGTGGGCTCGCAGCAGGTCCGGGTTACGGTTTCAGTGGCCACTACAGAGAAAGAGGAAAATGGGGAGGGGGTCCTCCAAAGATCCGCAGCGTCCACGAGTGCGGATCTGGCCGCTAGCTTTTCCGTCGTGTTCACCTTAATTCCTATGCTTCGCTCGACGCATGGAATGGTGGAAGAGAAGACGTCAGATGGACGACAGGGTGGTGCTGCTTTCGCCTCGCCGGTGCGACTTCCCTACCCCGCTGTAGAGGTGTTTCTACTCCTGCCTTCGGAGAATGAGGAAGGGGAATCGGAGGGCATGAGGGCCGTGTGCGGGTCCCCCCCCTCCTCCAAAATGAACGAAACAGCTTTCAAGGTTGGCGTGGAAGTTGCCACGCATCCAGCGTATGTGTTAGTTTCTTGAAAGTTAACGGTAAGCTCAGGAAAAGAGGCTTAATATATATTGACTCGCTTTTTACGTAACTCGTAGTTTTCAAGTCACGTTCAAAATAATTTACAAATTAATATTAATATGATAATGTATTTGCTCATCTTGTTGGCGCTTACGTTTTCTATCCACCGGATTTCTGTGAAGTCATTCAGAGTGAAATGTTTACATAAGCTTCGTTTTTTTCCTTCCTTAACAGAAACCTTTAATACTTTCAGTATTTAAAGGTTATTCCGTATTATCTGATAGAGTTCAAGCTTTTTACAAGACGTACAGATACTCATCCAGAGATTAACTCCTAAGCATTAACAAATAACAAACCTTTATCGGAAATCTCTCCGCTTTACTCAGCGTCACTAAACCACCCGCTACAGGATGTCCATTAAAAAATTATTCAGAGATGCGAAGCACACCCTCCTGGATGAGGTGAAGAACATGAAGCACGACACGAGGCGCACCAAAGCGAATGCAGCCACCTTCTTCGCCATCTTTTGTGTGGCGATCGTACTGGTCGGAAATGTGGTATTGCTGATCGCCATTAACTTCTGGCTGAGTATTATGCCGGTGGACGCTTTGTTGCACAACTCTAGCCAGATTGCAGTTCAAGTGATTTCGCTTCTTTTTATACTTGCACTATTCACGTCGTTCGTCGTGGCGTTTATTGTGAAGTATGGCGCGTACCCGCTGTGGGATGTGCTGGTGAGCACACAGCGCATGGGCAACCCATTCTACCGGATGTTCCTACTCTTCGGGTCCGGCGCGACGAACGGTATCTCCACAGTGCTGTCCACGTACGCGCTGACGTACACACCGCAGTACCTTCAGGCGGTACTGCTGTGCGCCATCCCCTTCAGCGCACAGGCGTGGACGGTGATCTTCATCCCCGTGGAGCGGAAGCGTCGTCACCTGTCGCTCTTTTTTATCTTCTCGTTCCTCTTCTTCATTGGCGGGGCGTTCCTTGCGAGCACGTCGTCCTTCACGGACCCTGACAGCCACGCCAGCGTGCCGTGGACGCTCATCTACCTCGCCAGCGCCGTAGTGTTCGGCCTGTGGTGTGTGGTCCAGCGCCTGTACCTCGACGCCATCGTGCATCAGCCAGTAGAGGCACCGCCTAGTGAGCACGTCATAGCTGGAAGTCGCAATTCTGAAGGCTGCAGCCCTCTAACACCAGGTGGGTCTGGAAGCCCTGTTGAGGTACATATCTCGGCAGAGCCTGCGGAGCAACACGTGGAGGAGGAGCAGGAGGAGGACGAGGATTCTATTCCGTCTTGCGACAACCCTCATAATAATCAACGGCAGTGGGCGAAGCAAAATGTAGACGACACAGCAGCGAAGCTGGTTCTGCTGTATGTGGGTGTAGCGTTTCAAATTCTAGTCACGTTTGTCTGCTTCCCTGTGGACGCTATTCCGTGGTTCGGCACCTCCAAGACGGTGGGGGATGCCTGGAATGCCTTTGATGATTCGGTCGACTTCATCTTTGATTCGTGGATTAATGTGCGTTACGGTCTGCTCTACTCCCTCGGGTTTGCGATGAGTTTTATTGGCTGCACGTACCTGAATGAACACTCCCCCACACTGGCGTCGGTGGTGCTACAGCTGGCCGGACCCGTCACCTCGCTGATGCTGGTGATCGTGCCCAAGTGGAACGTGTACGACGAACCGAATCACATCGGTGAGAAGATCGGCGGCATCTGCTTTCTCTTCATCTCCGCTATTCTTTACCACTTCTGGTTTCAGCACACGTCTCGCTTGTTGGCGGAACGGCTGAGGCGAGAGGAAGAAGAACAGAATCGAGGGTCTGGTAATTCGATGAAGCAGATCAGCCACGGCGTGGTAGATTTGGAGAAACCCGAGATACGCGAACAGGACATTCAAAATCTGAATGCAGAAGTGCTGTTAGAGCAGGAGCGCTGAACGAGGCAACTCGTAAAGTAGTAGCTGTGGTGGTGATTGTATTTTTTTTTTGTTTGTTTGTTTGTTTGTTTTCTCTTTCGTATATCTTTGTTTTGTATATTGTTGCTGTGGTTCTGGAGTATCGCTTGGCAGAGCCACACCACAGAAATAATCCCAAAGAATAAAGTGAAACGGTTTTTTAGGATTCGATCGCTTTTAACCGTTTTGTGGTACCTCTCAGAATGCATCGCATATTTATTTTTGGTAGGCCCAACTTTTCGTTTCTCTCTCATTTGCATACTTCAATGCATGTCTCTTAATGGCTTGCGTGCTGAGCTTAAGGGGTGGAAATTTAGAGAAAAAATCTTGGAACTGGAAATCCTTCATTTTTATGAAAAACCCTAATGAATTGGTTTCCGTTGAAGAACGTTTCCTTGATAATTACTTGGTTTATGTTTCCTTTGTTTCCAAGTACTTTGAAGATGGATCCTTTGTTTTTATTTGAATAAATCATATATCAAGTGTTCTTCTGTCTAATGTTTATGTTTTCCTATTCTCAACCTTGCTAAATCTCAAGTTTCGTATTTGAGTGACGTTTTTTCAGTTTAACACTTCGTGACCCCGGCTGGGCCCACGCGATGAGGTCACACCCCAATTATATTGTATTTGTGTTTCGGTGCCCATTTTAATTTTGAACGTGTTGATTTTTTTGGTATTTTAGTAATACGATTTCACGAAACGACTTCAATTACTTCAAAATTATTATGTTCAAATATTATATTAAACCCTTAACTATATTTGTTTATTATTATTTTTATATTTTTTAAAGGAAATGTTGTTTTACAGTTTATACAAGAAAAAGTTACGAGTTGAGAAGAAAAGCCATGGAAACTTTTTTCGTTTACCAATTGATATATTTTATATAATGGTAAAAAAATATGATGAAATCAGTATAAAATCTGTATTATGTGTTATGAAAATTGTTTTTTCGAATCCTTGAATAAGAATAAAATGTAGTGTTACAAATATATATTCCTCCTTAGACTCAACAAAAAATTATGTCATTCAAGAAAAACTCTGGAGAGCATTGTGACTTTCCCACCCTCCAGTTCTCAGAGTACGTTAGTTTCAGTTTAGCTCTTGTTAAACAATATTTTTGGTGTAATTAACAAAGAGTTTCTAACCGGAGAATTGTACCTTTCCTACTTCAGTCAGTAATGCAAGTAACTCATATATTTTTTTTCTATTGTGGAATAAGCGCGGGGGTTTTCAGCGTGTTCTGATAGTGATATTTCCTCCTTGCTTATAAATAGAAAAAATAATAATAATAATAAGTTAATAGTTGCAGTGAATAGCCGAATGCGCGAAAGATGGTTCAATTCCTATTCTCCATTCTTCTGCTCCACAATCACTTTTCTCACCTTCTTTAATTCACACACAAAGGTTTTTTACAACTTAGGATATGGGAAGTTTTTTTCTTACAGGCGAAACTTTGGGTAGTAGAGCTCTACACTACGTGTCAAAGCAATCAGAAAAAAACAAGAATACAAAGTGCTGGTGCTGCAAAGTCTCTAAATCTGGAGGGAGAAACAGTCTTTTGCATCTATTTTATTTTCTTTGAAAGATATTTTCTATATATTTTTAGCAGATAGATATAGTTTAGATAGCAGTAAATACGTATTTATCGTCGTACTCTCGTTATTCAGCATGTTGAAGTGTACCTTCCAGTGGTTGTTCTTGATTCATTCCCCGAAGGGGATTAACTTTACCATTTCAGCGGATCAGGCTATTCAAAATATCCACAAGAAGTATGGAAAGCGTTTCTTTGGAGCGGATCTAACGAATCTTTCGTTGGCCGCTCCGAGCAAAGAGTTCGTACCTTTCTATCTAGCCAAAGGAACAGTTCAGTCCCGCTTTACAGGAACGGTGACGTACACAAGTGAGAGAAGTTCTAACGGAAAAGAGGGCAGCTCCACGCAAAGTAACACCGTTTACACTAGCCCTCAGATGTTGGAGACCCTGTTTCATGAAAACCGAACACAGGTGTACGGTGGCTTCAAGTACCACATAGGTCACATGCACAGTGTGCTTCAAAGTGAAGCCATACCACTCCTCATGACTAAAATGTCGAGCGTCAACACGCGAGAGGCGACGATTAACTTATTTGAGCAGTCGACATTTGGTGTGCGGAGTACCATTGAGGCAAGTGTTAAACAACAAGTTTATCAGCTAGCCAAAGAGCGTGTTCAGTCCTTTCACCCCACTGCCTCCAGCATTGACATCCACTTTGATTTTCTGCGCATTAAGATTGAAGAGCTAACGCCTGTTTTTCTTCCCTGTTATGTGATCAAAGCCACATACGATTCCGTCCGCTACACCATATATGTCTCGGGTAGAACGGGTGTGGTGGGGGGGCCGTACCTCTTAAATGCACTTCGTATCGCCCGCACAGCCTCTATTACCGTAGGAGGGCTCATCTTTTTGTTTTCCCCCAGCAAGGTGGCGGCGCTACTTTATGCTCCCCTCACGGCCACCGTTGTTTATCTGCTGGCTTTCTACGGCTCCCAATATCTCCCCCTTTATCGCCGCAACCGGAACCGCGCGCAGCGAGAAGCCCTTCGGCAGAAGTACGAAGAAATGACCTCGACGGAGAGCCAGACCAACTTCCGGCCCACCCCGGAGAGCCAACGCCAGCGGGTGCGGGAGGAGTACCACTCCTCTTCGTACTGGGATACCCATGACTACCAGAAGCGGCACGACGGGGACGACGGCGGGAGTCCTTCCTCTGCTCTTCCACGCGACCCGAAGGGATACTACCGCCTGCTTCACCTTCAGGGGGACGAGTCCGTCAATGAGATTCGGTCAGCGTATCGAAAAATTGTCCTGAGTCAACATCCCGACATTGGGGGAAGTAACGAGAGAATGGCAGACGTCAATGCAGCGTATCGTGTCCTACGGGACCCTCAACGCCGGAAAGAGTATGATGCCTCGGTAGTCTACTAATTTCCGCTTCGCGTTAGACGCTCTTTTTCTTTCCTTGAATCCTTTGATTTCCCCGTAAAACAACAATTCAACCAAACCGAGTGAGTAGTAGTGGAATTAAAGTAACACTCAAAAGTAGGGTAATCGACTTTATTCTTTTTTTTGTTCAATGCTCTCTTTCTTACTACCTACATTATAGAAATGTAAGTGCCAGCCATACGGTGCGTTATGAATCATTTTCATTCCTTTGTCGAAACTTATTGAAATACTCGCAGCACAACGCGAAAACAAGCGGTAAAATGTATAAATACAAAAACGTAAAATACAATATAATTCTATTTAATTCTAAGACAAAGTGAGAAGCAGGAAGGAAGACATCTCAAGCGCAAATGCGAGCATTACCACTTTCTACACTATCTTCTGTGTCCTCATGGCGCTAGTCGCCATTTGAAGCATCATTTCTAGGAACAATTTTGTAAAGCACAACTCAAGCCAGATTGCTACTGGTTCTTCTTCTTCACAGCGTTTGTCGTGGTGTTTGCTGTGACACAACGCATGAGCAACCCGTTTTACCTGGATGTTCCTGCTCTTCGCGTTCAGCGCGACTAACGGTATCTCTACCGTGCTGTCCACGTACGCGCTGGCGTACGTATGTGAGTTCGAGAAACAACCAGAAAAAAAATAGAAATAAAACACTGTAATAAATAAATAGAAGCTTAAATGCATTGTTCAATTTCTCAATCTTTTACCTCAGAACGTAACCTAGAAATCCTGTTTGCTTCTCTTCTTCTGAATTAAATAAAATTGTATTTTTCAGTCAAAAAGTAAAGTGAAACGACACTCAGCTATTGGAGGTGTCTTCGAGAGCGCCATCCATCCATTCTCTTCTCTCAGTTAAAAAGGAATAGTCTTTTATTGGCATTACTTGGCGGGCATGGCTTCCTTTGAGGATGAGGCGGCAACGTTTACTTTTCTAAAGGCTCGGGAGCTGCAGGAGCTGGACCGGGAGGTGGAGGAGGAAGGCCTGGACCACACCGAGCGCTCCACTGTCGGCGGGGGTCTTCGCGACCCCAGTGAGGATTTGTACTCCGGAAAGGACTTCTACCTCGCCAGCGAGTCCTACAAGGCTAAACTCCATCGGCAGCATCTCCCACACCCAGGCGCTGGCGTTGCCCCACACAGCAACGAAGAGGCGTCTGCTGAGCCGTTTGGGGAAGTTTCGGCGCTGCGGGCTCCACTCAGCGCTGCGGGGGGTGCGACGACGACCTCGCCGACGGCGGAGCTTCAGCTGCACTACGCCCTCCCTCCGCCACCCTTCTTCTTCTCTGGCAAGGATTTCCCCCCACTCGACGTCCCTTCTGTGACGCAAGGAATGCGGTCTCAAACCGCGGTTCGCAGCGGGAGCAGCGCTGACCGAGGCAACAACCCTTTTTTCTTTTGGGAGAAGGAAGGGAAGGAGGACGATGCTGAGGAGGAGGGCAGCATCGTCCTGCCGTGTGTGCACCCTCAGTGCTCCATGATGATTGCGGCCTCTAAGGGGAGCGCTGCGCTGCGGGAACTGCACGAGCTCAAGGCCATTGAGCGGCGGAATCGAGATACGATGGACACCAGCGCTTCAGATTGGTCCAAACTCATGGGCGGGTCGTCCACCGAGAAAAGCTCCAGTGCTGGCCCACTGGATGCGGAAGGCGTAGGAGTGAGTAGTGGAGTTAGCACCGAGAACCCCGAGCCGGCGCTAGTGAGAAGGAGTTCCAAGCCCGAACAGTCCACCACCGTGTCACAGCCGATGCTCACAGAAGAGAAGTGGTTAGCTATTCAAGAAACGCGCCGAAGTCTTCCCATCTATCAGTGCAAAGACAAGCTCATGCAAATGATTGGTGAGCACGCCATCACGGTGGTAGTGGGTGAGACAGGGAGCGGTAAAACCACACAGCTGGTGCAGTACTTGTACGAATCCGGCTATGTGCAATGCATCGAAGAGGACTCTGAAGGGGAAGCAAGTCAAGGAAGAAACGGAGAGGAGATGGAAAGGAATTCAGATAATGCTCATCGCCGTCGCCGTCGTCGAAGAGATGCATCACTGATTGGCTGTACACAGCCCAGGCGCTTAGCGGCGGTGGGTGTTGCACGGCGTGTGAGCGAAGAAATGGGGTGCGAACTAGGCACCACGGTAGGGTACAGCATTCACCTGGACGACCAAACCACTGCGGAAACGGCTATTAAGTTCATGACGGATGGCGTTCTTCTTCGTGAAGTGATGCAAGATCCGGATGTGATGGCGTACAAGGTGATTCTCTTGGATGAGGCACACGAGCGAAGCATGGACACCGATGTGCTGATGGGGGCCCTGAAGGCGGCTGTCGCACGGCGACGTGGAGACTTAAAGTTGATTGTAACCTCCGCCACCATGGACATTGCTAAGTTTTGCAATTTCTTTAGTGCGCCGTGTTTTCACGTCCCGGGAAAGATGTTTCCGGTAGCCGACGTGTTCGCTACCAGCGCTGTGAAGGACTATGTAGCGGAGGCGGTGTATCGAGTCTGCCAGTTACACCTACAGATGCCTTTGACAGGTGTGGCAGCAAGGCAGGATGATTCCAATGAGGCCACATACTTGCCTTCCAGTGAAGCTGTGCCGGCTTCTCAGAAACAAGATATTCTGGTTTTTATGTCTGGCAAAGATGATGTAATGGGCACCTGTGAGCTCATTCACCGCCGGCTGAACAGCACTGCGAGGCGCACGCTGTTGGTGATGCCGTGTCTCTCGGAAGGCGGAGCGAGTCTCTCCCTTAAAGTACCCGCCGTCTCGGCCCCGACCGCAGCTTCGAGCCCCGGTGGCGAAGAAGGTAAAGAAAAGGAAAGGATAGTACAGCAGACCACTCAAATGGTGGGGGTGTTGGATCCCACACCCCCCGGATTTCGCAAGTGCGTGGTCGCCACTAATGTGGCCGAGACTTCCTTGACTATCGACGGTATTCGTTATGTGATTGACGCTGGTTTCATGAAGACCAATGTGTACCGGCCTAATATGGGAATGAACACTTTACAACGGTATCCGGTGTCGCAGGCTCAGGCAGGGCAGCGCCGAGGGCGTGCAGGCCGCACGGCTGAGGGTGTTTGCTATCATCTGTACACGCAGCAGCAGTTTGAGAGAGAGATGCTTATTCAAAGTGTCCCAGAGATACAGCGCTCGAGCATGGACAGTGTGGTACTCCTCTTGAAGAGTGTGTTGAGTGGCGGAAACAATTCATCTCTCTCTGGCGTTGCCCGGCTCCCTCCTTCACGGTCGCACCCTCGGAGTCTTCAGAGAGGGCCGGTGTCTTCCCTTCGGCACTTTGAGTTCATGGATCCGCCGCCTTCAGCGACCATTCAGCACAGCATGTGGACTCTCTGGATGATGGGGTTCCTCTCCTCGGACGGTGACATTACCGAGCTGGGACGTCGGGCACTGGAATTCCCAATGGCCCCGTCACTTGCAAAGTTCGTTCTGGAAGGTGCTGCGTACCGTTGCTTGAATGAGGTCTGTCTCGTCGTGTCGATGCTATCGGCGGACCCGAAGAACTTATTCGAAGTGATGAAAGGCAAGGAGGAAATGGCACAGCAGCAGCACAGCCGTTTCATGGTCCCGCTTTCGGATCATTTAACCTATCTGAATGTGCTGCAGCAGTTCATTGAACACGGTGGTGGGGACGCCAGTAGCCTGCTCGCCGAGGCACCTCAGCGGGCAGGCGGCTCGGCATTTTCCCCTCGACGTAGTGAGAGCGCGAAGAACGCGGCCAAAGCGTGGGCCAAAGCACATTTTCTCCACATCCCGACTCTCACGCGGGCTGTGGAGATGCTGGAGCAGTTGTTGGAGAAAGTACGTCGGCTTCGTCTGCACCAGTTGCACCGGCAGGACGCACAGGGCCACGAGCAGCACTCGAAGAGTTCTTCCTGCGACCCTCCACTGACGCGAGCCCATCGATGGGCTGCGGTGCGCCGGTGCTTGGCCCATAGCTTTTTCCTTCAGTCCGCTCAGCGTGGTGGTATGAACTGGAGCGAATACCGTCCTCTACTGCATCCTGGTGTCGTCTCGCAGCTCCACCCCGGCTCTGCGGTGTGCCGTCAGGTGTTCATGCCACCCTTTGTGGTGTACAACGAACTGCTTTCGTTGAATATTATGACACAGAAGCCAAAGGATTCCAACGAGAACGCCGCCTCCATGAGTGATGGGGGAAAGCGTTCCCATCCTACAACGGTGGCAACGAATAAGGAGTACCTCATGGTGATCACTGCGGTGGAGCCCGAATGGCTGGTGGAGTGCAGCCACGGCATTTTCTCTCTGAAAGACGTCAGTGCTCCTCATCGTCGCACAGGTGCGATGACAGCTCCTGCCCCTGTCGTTCCGAAGGGTTCTGCCGTCTTCTCCACAGCCCCCGTCAAGTCTTTATCAGCGCGTCAAGAAAGCAAACGTGAAGTTCATAATACGGCAAGTCCCTCCGGTTTAACCTCCAGGTCTACAACTGTATCGTCGACACAGTCCACAGCACCTTCTATAGCAGCACCGCATGTTGGGATGAAGAGACGCCGGAACATTTAGAGGGACGACTCCTGTTTTTGTGTTTTGGGGTTTAAGGACTGCTTAATGCTATAATGAAATAAAAGATGAAATACAAAGTAATGACCTTTCCTTCTTGAGCAGTACTAATAATATCTAGTGGCTAGTTGTTCTTCTTGACGTTTTCTTAATCCCCCTTTTCCTTTTTGTTGTTCTGTGTGGCTCTAGACATTCTTTTTACTTTCGTATTGAAATTACGGAAGATTGTAAAACAACTTTGAAACGCAAAAAAAATTGAGAAAGATATCTTTCTGGGCGAGTGCTTCACGCTTTGAAGTGCCGCCACAGAGTAGTAGGGTTCGTTCCTGTCCAAGGTGGTGAGTGTAGTTCACTACACTACTGCACATCTTCCGTTTAGCATCACACGCTCTCTTTTTTTCTTCTCACTCGCCTGCAATCTCTCTTTCCATTGCTTCGCTTAATTTGAATGAGTTCGTCGAATGATAGACACGTACACCTGCAGAGAATTCTACTAGTAGATTGCTGCTCTTTAAAGCCCAGTATTCCTTGGAGAAGTAGTGCAGTTGAACCTTCTAACCCCCCACCCAAGTCGTATGCTTCCCCGCTAGCGTGGTTCGTCGCAGCAGGTTTAGCTGGGACTCTGGTGCAAGAAGACCCTCACATCTCGTCAAAGGGATCTGCAGCTATTGTAGAAACGGAAGGGAGGAACGATGCTTTGTGTCTCGCCTTTCAGCAGGGTATCGACTCCTCTAGAACTGCGTTCTCCCAAACCACCCCACAGTCGGTCACCTCTTCTTCTTCCGCATCTTCTCTCGTTTTTACTGAATTTCCTTTTCCTTTGATGGTGCGTCACAAGTACTTTTCGGGTTCCCTGCCGATGGGGGTGCTGGCTCTCTCTCCGTTTCTTTCGCTCCAGAGTGCTTCGGCAGCATTTCGAGCGGCTCTTACGAGTGTTTTTCTTGCACAAGACGGGACCCCAACAGTGTCGTCACCGTTAGAATTAGCAGTAGTGTTTCTCTGCGAGGAAGAGACGGTGGATTGGGTTTTTCAGAACATTTTGTCATTTTTTATCCCTCAAGGCTCTTTCTCAGGCAGAGCATCATGGAAAGAGCAAAGCAATGCAGGAGTTCCGTTGAGTAGCCCCGATCGATTTCCTTGTATAAGTTTGGTGGTACGGAACGCGAATCAGCACGCCGCCCACCGGCAGAGATGTGCAGAATTGGGATTAGCGTATATACCCTTTGATCTTACGCCTACTGATGCTTCTTGTGAGTTTTCTTCAGTGTTAACTCTCACCCAAGATCAAATGGACTTGATCCTATACGGTCCATTGGCTTCTCTTAAGCGATTTACTTCCGGACCCTGTCAACAGAAAGTCGCTGAAACTCAAAACGACAGTCGCAAAAGGAATAGTTGTCACAACTATCCGGTGTGTTACAGTGGGCTGCCACTGCTATATGCTCATCTTACTCAAATGCCGTGGAGTCGTCCCACTCAAATTCTTTACCCTCATTCATCGGAAGCGCTTCCCTCTACCGTGTTCGTGGTGGCAGGGGAGTGGCAGCCCCAGAATACCGCTCTTGTGACACAGCAGTTGCATCAGCTCTTTACTTTTCCGACACCGAGAAAGGGGGAGGGATTGAAAGACAAAAAAGATGGACACCGACGGTTCAAGTACACCACCTTGTGTGTCTTTCCACCACAGCCCCGACAGCACAACGAGGATGCTCATCAAATGCGAACGGTGATGCAGCCGGCAGAGGTTTGGCTGTGGAACTCGTATCTCCCCCGTCCGCGTCGTGCGGCGTCACTGGTGGAGTGGCTTTCCGTGAAGAAGGTTTCAGAGTCAAGGAGTCCGTGGGCGACTCACGAGCAGGAGGAGGTGGAGGCTGTGTTCACGGTGTTGTACACGTGTTTTGATTATCTCCCTCTGTTGCTGGCGGCTTTACAGCAGCGAAGAGATGAGCAGGGTATACCACCCGTGGATGGTCTTGCCCTGTGGTTCACGACGGATTCGTTTCTCGAGGGCAATCCAAAACCCTCTGGACGTCATGCCGACGAGGTGATGGGATCGACCCTGGCCTTGATGTCCTCGTTTGGCATTCCACAGACCTCGTGCGTCACACTTGTTGCAGGGGGCGAGAAGTCGGCGGATTCTGACGCTGTAGCGCTTTTCCGTCAGACATGGGAGAAAAAAGGGGTAGAGGTGATGGTGGAACTAGCTCTCCCTTCTAGCTCCTGTAGTCCTGGCGCATCGCTACACCAGAGAGAGGAGGAGGAGGACGACGAAGCAGAAGATCCGCGCAGCCCCGAAGGGTTTCAGCGCTTTCATGAATGGCTGCATTGCTGGTGGTCTACGGCTGCCAGTGACGCACAAAGAACAAAGAGAGCAGCTGAAGCGAAAAATTTAAGTACATCCTCCTTAGCCGAGACCCCCGGACAGAAGGCTTTAGGACAAGCGGTGGATTTCCATGCAGGGAGTGAATTATCCCGCAATCAAGTGCTGCTGTTTCTTTCTGGTGCATCGGAAGAGGAGGAAAGAGCTTTGGGGGATACCATAGAGAAAAGAGTCGCAGCAGCATTTGGTGCGGTGCAGCATCATCGCGCTCGAGGAGAGTCAGATCTCCGCATGAGCTTCACGATACGTAACGCGTACTTCACTGCACTGGTCTCGCTGAAAGTGGTGCAGTCTCACACATCAGCGTCCGTTCATTTTTCTACTTTTGATAGTGAGCAGAAAGGCGATGAATACCAAGGTGTCTTCATGGCTATGCGGAAAGCAGATCTGTTGGAGATCTGCAACTCCGCAACGCCCGATCGTCCCATTGCGCCACTGCAGCATGTTCTAGTGAAGGCGTATCAGCTTCTCACGCAAAGTACCTGTGAAGAGACGGATGGGGAGGATGGCGTGATGCCTTTCTGCAATGACGACCACACCCACCGTGGTGGCACAGGGCTGGAAGCCACCGCATCCCCTCTTGTCGCGCTGTTTCTCTATGATACAGCCCGGACGGAGGCGGTAGAAGACGAAGTGGCCGCTCTGCTCGATGGCTTTTATCTCTCCCACTGTGTGAGTGCGTCCACCACTCCGGGGGGCTCTTCGCAGTATTCTTCTGTGCTGGGCCAAGAGACGGAGAAAGACGCGACGCGATCCTTCACCGCAATTCCCTTCATGGAAGTTCTGTACAAGGAGGAGGGGGGGCCGGTCCATCCCGCCCTCAGCGGAGCACAAGAGAAATCTCTAGTGGAGGGCTTCACAGAGGGGATGGATCGAGTGGTGGAAATCTTTGCGCAGCAACTGTGGAGCCTTCGCACCGATACGCCAGACACAATGACGTCCGACAATTGCCCCATCTCTCTCACAAGAACGGATGATGGTACGTCTCACAAAAATTCTTGCGAAGCAGACGCGTGGAAACCGGTTGTTGTTGTACAGGACGCTGCTTGTTCGACCTCGACATCCACAACAAAAGAGCGCAACTCAACGTGTGAGCCGCCAGCATATTTTCTGATGGACCCTGTGTCACTGCGTACCTGTTGTGTGAAGGCTTTGCAACGGAGTAATGGCCCGGTGATACAGACCTCTGCGCCGCACTGTGACCGTGACGCTCTAGTGGGACAAGACTCGATAAAAGAAAAGGAAGAGTGCGGGTTCGAGGTGGATGCAGAGAAGAAAATGCCATCTCTTTTCCGTGTGGAGGAGGAGGATCAGAAGGAACTGGCGGACTGGATGAACCGAATGAAACAGTACGGGGATCGTCTCCCAGCTGGCACCCGACGACGACAGGCGGAGGTGTTGGCTCTTGCTTTGGAGCCTCTCATGGATGTGTAGCAGGGATGCAAAAAGAAATATACATCTATATAAAATAATAAAAATACGTTTATCTTTCCCCTTATAGGAAAGTATCCTATTAATGGGAGTCAAGTGTAACTCTCAATGAATAATTCATCATGGGACTCACCTTTTTCCTACTTTTATTATTACTGTTCTACTTCATGGAAGGAAAAACAAAAAAAAGGGTGTTGGCGGGGAGGAATTTCTCTAATGACATTCAGCGGGTATCCTACGGCGACTGCCCGACTGCTCTCGCTGCTGACTCCGAGTCCTAGCTTTCCTCTACCCCTCGACGTAGTGCGGCAATGCGTGATGGAAGGCGCGAATGTCATGGAGATGGTTCCGCATGATATAGACGGGGAAAATATGCCTTTTCTTTCATTTGTCATCTCTCGAGGAGAGAAGGCCGCCGCTCTAGCGTGTTTGCGTAGCTCTTCGCCAATCGATTTTACCGTCACTGATCAAAGCGGGAGGACCGCGCTGCATGCCGCCGCCCTCGCGAACACCTCGGAAGGCGATTCGTACAACTGGACTCTGATCCAGTCGATAGTGCATCGGCTGGAGGTCGAGCCACGTGATGTGGTGAGCTGGGGGAAAAAGCAAACGTTAGGTGCCCCGCTGGACTTTATAGCCGCGGCTGCGTTCAATCAGATTCTTCACGTCGTGTGGAGGGTGGTGCAATCGGTGCCGTACTTTGCTGATCAGGTGGACCGTATCCCGTTGACGGAGGAGGTGTGGAAATGGGACTGGAATGCCTTAACGGAGGAGGAGCAGGAGCATTTTACGCTGCGGAGCGTGAAGCGCCTCCATGTGGTGGAGCGCTCCACGGCACAGCTGTGGAAAGCCGTGACTCGATACCCCCATCCGGATCTCCAAGGCGTTCAAAAGTGTGTGCGGGAAGGCGCCGATGTTCTCTACGGTGCGGCAAAATACCATCGCCCGATTCTCACATACGCTATTTGGAAGAATAAAATAGAGGTGGTGGAGCTGCTTCTTCAGTCCCCTGCCCCTTTAAACTTTGCCGTAGGGGATGTCAATGGCAACACACCGATTCATTACATTCCGTTTGACAAGCCCGCGGCGGATGTGCGTCGGCTGCTGTATCTGGTCCTGGATCGCTTGGAATCGCCGAGCTCTGCTGTGGATAGGATTCACTGGGGGGAGCGAGAAGTGTTGGGCAACTGTCCCATTTCCTATGCGGCTTTTACAGGCCATCTCGCAACGTGGCTCGAAGTTGTCTTGCACGAACGTCCTGTGAAGTTCTACACAGAACACCAAGGCAAAATTGAAGTGACCCATTTGGTGATGAGGTCTGACTGGAACCGAATTACTCCTTCGGCACAAGCAAAGCTGGAGCTTTCCAAGGGCATTGATGAAAGCTGCTGAAGTGTTCATTGGAATGACGAAACTTTTCTTTAGATATGTATTCTGTTGCTTTATTTCTTATTCTTATTATTCCATTCGACATGTTTATGCTTTGCATTACACATTACTTTACTCGGCCGTGCTCTGAAAGAATAACAACAACAGTAAAATGCTGCCAAATGGAAGTGGAATCATTTTGTTCGTTCCAGCGATCACTTTTTTTTTTTTTCTCGGAATCGTGTTTCGTTTGTTTCTCTTTCTCGTAACGTCGATTACATTACGTTGGTAGAAGTAACCTTAGGGAAGTCCGTCTTGTTTATTACACTGGATTTTTTATTGACTTCTTGTATATTCTTTTTCTCATTCGGGGTGCCCCTCTTATGGCCTACACCCAGCGACGGGGGCTTGCGCCTGGTCGAAACCTGACACGAGGCGGTTCTTCCATCGCAGCGCACAAGTCCTCTGCGGGATCCTCCCAAGGCAAGCACTCGAATTACTCCCAACGGCAGCGTCGCCACTTCCGCACAGCGCACTCCCCGAAGACCGCTGCTCCGCCGGCCACCACAGAGGAGGCGATTCCCATTGATCTGAAGTTTGGGGCGTTCGACTTTCAGGAATACCACAGCGTGGGGCAGCGTGGCGGTGGGGTGCGGGAGCTTTCGGCCTTACTCCGCTCCGCAAGACGACAAAAGACCGTGTACGATCATCAGCTAGAAACCAGAGATGGGGTGCAGCACCGCCAGCAGGACCTCTTACAAACCGCGACGAAGCGCGCGCTAGGGGAGAAGATCAAGGATGACCCTACCAAGATCTCCAAGGCGTTGGCGAAGCGCCGCAGCAAGAAGCGCCAGTCCGCAAAGAAGTGGGCGAAACGTATTGAAGCGTTGCACCAGTCCGTAGAAAAAGCGGCACAGGACCGCTCCACGACGTATAAGGGGGATCGCAATACCAAGAACAAGAAACGAGAAGCCAAGAAAGAGCTCAAGGGTTCCAAGACGAAGGGCGGTAAGTTCACCAAAGGCAGTGCAAAGGGAGGCAGTAAGAAGAGTTTTGGGAAAGGTGGCAAAGGAAAAGGCAAAGGCCGGAAATCTTAAAGTGGGCCTCTCCCTGTCTGCTTCTCTCTCTCTCATCTCGAAACTGCGAGTTTGCCCACCCTGGCCTGTGCTTGCGTGAGTTCCTCCTCACTCCAGATGCAAACTGCAATTACGTTCGGTAGGTGGGTAACTTGTATCCTATGGAAACGATTAGTTCTCTTTCGATCGAACTGTTCTTTCGCTGTTGTTGTTTGTAACACCCGATTAATCATTATACTTAAACAAAATAATTTAAATTTATATCTCTCTCTATATATCAACAACAACAGGATCATTCATAGAGAAGTGTGGTACTGCTTTCTTTTAATTACTGCTGTGCCGATGAATTCGCTTGGAGCTCCTTCTACACTTCGACGTCTTTTTCTGTGGTTTTACGTTCTTTGATTTGAGTGATTTCTATTACTAATATTAATTATTTTTTTGTATTTTTGTAGCTCTGCATTATATTTTTACTTTTCCCTTTTAGTAAGCCATCTATCTTTTCTACTGATATATATATATATTCAAAATACACTTTATAATCTATTGAACTATTATTATTTTATTTTTACTCTCGTTCTTCAGTTTCCGTGATTGTTGAAGTTTCAACATTCCCACACAGAGCGCCATAGTCCATCGAATAAAGCTCCATAGTTTAACATTAACTACTTTTAATTCTTCACAGGCTTCTTTATCTTTACCTTTTTCGTCTACTGAAGCCTCTTTTTTTTTTTTTTTTCTTAGAATTATTTTGTTTGTTTCTTTTTTGTGAGTGTCGCTCTTTTACGCACACATCACTAACACACTTATTTAATGACCAGCATCACTTCCTTACTCTCTCTCCCCCTGGATGCCTCGTTTGGCTCTTCGACGCTAACACCGTGGGGTGTTCATACAGATCAACATCATCATCTGGAAGGTGCCGGGGTGGACTCTGCGCCTCGTCCACTGCGGCTCCCCACAGCGCATCTAGCGGGTTCGTCAACCCGGTTTCAGGGATTTCCCATCGTCTCGGAGCCGCAAACCCTCTCCCGTCCGCCACCTCGTCGTCGCCAGCTGTCGTCCTGCCACGCCGACCTCCCCGCGCCAGAGCCCACCAAGTTCGCGGATCCCCAACCGTACTCCGGCCCCACGCTGAAAGCTGTCGACGTCCCGCTGCGGAGCCGAGAAGAGGCGATCGAGGGGGCAGACTCCAGCGACGTCGTTCGGGGCAATGGTGCCCATTCGTCCGGCCAACCCTCGCGGAAAGCACCCGCTCTGACGCTGGGAGGCTTGGACGTACTGCCGCACCATGTGGAGGTCAGTGGCGACTACTGGGGTGGGGCTGATACGCGGTCGAGTCCGTCTCCGAGTAGTGGGGTGGGGTCTTCGCCGTCTGGCTCGAGCGGGAAGAATGGTGCTCGCAACAGTTTCAACACCCCCGTAGACATGAACATCGCATTACTGGACGGTGGTGTGCTAAGGAAGATTGAGGAGGACGAGGTAGAAGAAGGGTGCCAGCCTCGACTCTGTACCCAGCATCGACTGGGTGCCCAGCACTTCTTCAAAAAATAGAAGGAAAGAAATTGGTGCTGGTTTACGTTTTTTAAAAAATGCTGTTGTTGTTGGTTTTGTACATATAGTATGTTTTGTGCCTGCACCTGATATTTTGTACTCATTTTCTGATAGAATCTATAATCTAATAAAAATGCAACTTACGAATTCTTTTATTTTCATTATTTTATTTTTTGAAGATGGTGAAACTTATGATGTCATTCCGTTTACCACTTAATTCCGTCTCTTTTATTATATTTTCCGTGCATCTATAGATTTTCCAAACTAACTACCGCCTACGATAATCCCCCCCCTCGCTTGTTTGTTTTTACTACCCTATACGATTTCGAGCCGTCTCTATGGTGCGTATCTATGGTTGTTGTTGTGGCTGATTGTTGGACAATCAAAGGGGCAGCGAAAAAAATAAAGGAAGTGTTTCAAAAAATATTAATAATGACGTTCTAAACTTGTAGAAGTATTTCAATAAAAATATGTGCGCTCTTTTAACTTCTCTTGGCAAGTAGCGTGCATGTATCGGTATATGTATTCTTTTCTTTTGTTTTCTTTCCCCTAAAAGATAAACGATAAACACCAAAAAAAAAAAAAGGAAAATAAATTTTACTATTCGTATGTGCAGTGGACGCAGGACAACGAGAAACATCGTATGATACCGGTGTACCCCTGAGCATCCGTTAGTTGTAAACTCTATTTGCATGCTTTATGTTTCTCAGTGTTTACACTTCTTTCCGTACTGGGTTTATTATTATTAATAATATGTTGATATTATTTTACTGTCATTTTTTCTCTGTATTTTGATATTTGGATCAAGGTGGTTTTCAATTAAAGTAAATTCGCTCTGTTTCGATCGGATCGCCACTCTTTTTTCGTTTTTGAAAAGAGAGATTAAAATAGTTAAATCGTTCTTCTTTTTTTTTGTAGTTGTTCATTTGATTTTCAATTTATACACGTTTTTATAGATAGCGCGAACGGAAGCGAGACACACAGGGAGAGAGTGTGGTTGAGAGAAAGTGCACGTGCAGAGACAGGCGCTTGACCGTATCGTATTCTCGACTCGCATAAATAGCTGTTTCCTAGGAATTTACCTTGTCCTTCATCGTCTATTTTTATTCCTAGTCAAGAAACAAGAGCGATGCCCGCGGGTCCGAATAGTAGAAAAACCTCCGTTTCCGCGAGCCGGAAGAAGAGCCTGGTCTCCCTGCATGATCCTACCTCGCCTTTAAACACCCACCCGCCTAACTGCCCACCCTCCCTTGCTAACCGCATCCATGAAACCAACGCGCTCTTTACCTACTATTCGACTCGAGGCAACAAGGAAATTCTTCGAAGTCCAGAAGCGCTAGAGAAATGTTTAGAGACGACCCACGCACCGGAGAAGTGCAGCGAGATCTCCGCCTTCCCGGACTACTTTAACAACGTGCCGCTGTATCGCCTGCCGCGCAGGGAGGAAGATCCTCTCAGTTCCCACGGCACCGCAGTGAAAGCGCCTTCCATCAGTGTGCAGCCACACGGGGGGAACGCATTCCATACTGCTGCCGTTGCGGGGCCCTCCACAGACAGTGCCTCAGCGGCGGAGGCGCCAGAGACCACGTCTCCGGCCCACTCCAGTGGCACGGCAGCACACCGCAAGAACCCGAACGATGCGATTGTGTCTGCCTTCCTGCGTCCTCACCGGGATATCTCGACGGAGCAGACCGAGCTCTTACCCGAACGTCACTTTGTGGTCCCAGCACTACCGCCCATTGCAGAGCCGTTGTTTCCTCGCCTCCGCGGCCCTGCAGGGGAGGAGCACGCCGTGTTTCTGCACCTGCGCAAGGAGGAGGAGAAGGCGGAGAGGATCAAGGACCGTCATCACAAGGCCACGCTTGCCCCGGTGGAGCAGTTCTACTCCGCCTTAACACGTGTCCCAGGACCTATTACGAATGAAATCACGGAAGGATTGAGGCATAAGTTAGCGAAGGCCGAGCAGGCAGGGCAGAAGATCGCAGAGAAGTTCGCCCATTCTGGGAAAGAACCCGAGAAGCCCGGCGGTGGAAGCACCGGAATCGGTCTGTCGGCTCGTCGGCACAACAACACCTCCCCGGCTGTGGTTTCTCCACACGGCAGCATAGCGCGAGGGTTTCCTGCCGGACCCGATACGCCGAGCTCTCAGCAGTTTCACGGTCGCTCCGGCAACGACGCGGACGAGACCCTTTCGCTGGGCGGTGCAGGCGGCTGGGCAAACCGCAGCGGTCTGCTGAGCCCGGCACAAGGCGGGGCCCCACCCCGCCATGCCGGTGAGATCCCCAACGCGTATACGACGGAAGCAGGGGTGCCTCCGCCAAAGGAGAAGCTCGTCACCGATATGCTGGATGCGTTTGTGGGGGCGTACTACCTTGAGCACCCGGACGCGAAGCAGCGGATCGAGGAGGCGGAGGCGGAGGCGAAACGCAAGGCCTCGCTCCTTGGAGCAAAGAAGAAGAAGAAGAAGAGCACTGCGCCGCTGCCGAGGGAGGGCGAGCCCGCCCCTGCCCTGCACGTGTTCAAGAGCGCATTGTTGGCGCACTGCGATGACAACGGGATGCTGACTCTCGCGCAGTTGGAGGAAATGCTGCGTGATGTACCCTTTGAAGTAAAGAACACCGATGCGATTCGGATGTTGTTTCAGTATGTGCGACAGGAAAGTGAGACCCGCACGATGGAGGTCTATAACAACGCTGCCGAGGAAGGAAGTACCTCCAACCCTGCCAATCTGCAACGAAACGAGTTTGAAAACTCCGTCTCCACCACCATCAGCAAGCGCAGTTTTGCCGGTCCTCCAGAAGCTGGCGCCTCCACGGTGAACGTCAACGCCGCTCGCAGCGTACGGGATGTGAATGCAATGAGCAGCACGAACATCAACAACACACGTCGTTCCATGGCCTCCAACAACTTTGTGCGTACCAGCAACAGCCTTCAGCGGGAGGCGAGTATTGGAATGATTGGCAGGGAAGCCGCGAGCTTCGCGGAGAAACCGCCCGAGCTCCCTGTGAAGCCTCCCGCGACGGTCTACGCCCGCGAGTTGTTAGCCGCTATTGATGAGCTGGCGAATGGGGCGGTGACGAGGGACGTGGTGCGCTGGATTTGCTTCCAAGTGTTCGGAGACGAAGGTCAGGGCTACATTCACAAGAACACGCTCGCTAACATCAAGAAAACACGACGTGGCGAGTGCGAGGGCCCGAGCGGCCCGGTCACCCCCAGCATGATTAAGTGTTTGTTCGATTGCTTCGACGACTTGGCGCTGGAGGAGGAAGCCGCGTATCTCAAGGCCAACTTCAAGGGAAAGAAGCGCAAGAAACCTCCGGCGCTGCCCCCGCATCAAAAGTCTATTATCCCACTGCACGTCATGCGCAAGGCCCATATAAACTTTAAGGATTTTATTGCTTACTTTGATCGCCTGCCACAGGTCCCCGCGGCGTTTATGCACGTCTGGTTGCCGCTGCTGCTCACCGGTAAGATTTCACTGCCCGAAGGGTCGGAAGTCGCTCGGTCCCGCCCCTCGCGGAACAGCGTCACCACCATTCAAGACCACCCCGTGTCGGAGAGCATCGCGAACGCGTCCGGCTCTGGTGGCTTACTGCTCAGCAAGAGCCACACAAATGAGAGCGGGAGTACGAGGGAGAACAGCCAGCAGGACACCACCTCCACGGCACAGAACATCATACTGGATAAAACCTCTATCTCGGCTTCGGTGGAGAGCGAGCACTTTTCCAAGGGGCCAGAGGAGCCGGAGGAAATGGAGCCGGGGACGTACCCGCTCGTGTTACTCGGCACGGATATCGCCACCCGCTCCGCAGTGGTGCAGAGGTTGGTCACGCAACGAGTGCAGATGCTGAAGCAGGGCCTGCAGGAACTGCGTGGCTCATTCGAGGACCAGGATCCAGTGGGCTCCCCCAGCTCCATCACCCGGGCCGCACATGAGGGGCCGCCGTCCATTCACTCGACTTCGGTTTAGAGCAAACCAAAGTACGAAAACAGAGAGAACATATTTAACAAGAGAACATATTTAACTAATATAATTTTTCTGATGTTTTCTGAATGATTTGAACTACGACTGATTTCAGTGAATAGCCCTTCATCATGTATGTTCCTCTAGAGATCATACTTCAGAAATGTATTTGAAAAATACATTTGTGTGAAATTATTGAACTGATGTATGCATAAAAAATATATAATATTCTTTTCTTGTGTTTTTGTGGTCCTTTTTGATTTTCGGAAGCCCTTCTTCATATTTTTGTACATCCGCAGCCATGAGTCAGTGAAGAACACAGCAAAGGTGAAGAAAAAGGAAAAAAATAAAAGGAGAATAAAGCGAATGAGAAAAGAAGTAGGAGGAGATTGTGAAACAAAGTGTGCCAAGACGAAAAAGAATGACACAATGATCAATTGCATTGCGTTATTGTATATTTATTGGAAATAGCAATAGCATTTGAAATCTATCGATGGAGGATTGAGAGAGAACCTTTCATATAGCCGTGTACATCTGTGTGTTTACTAAAAAGAACAAGTTGCTTCATGTGGACGGAATGCCGAATTTTGAGATGTCCTTACCCGTAATTGGAACGATAGTACTTTGGATTCCATTGCTCTTTTTTGTTTGCTTGTTTTTGTTGTTGTTTCAATGGAAAGAAAGATGTTGAAGCATTCCCTCTTATCCGACTCCGCCATGGACGATCCGGAGGAGGACGAGGAACTCCAAGTCAATGGAGTGCCCTCCACGAAAATGGACAGTACCGGTACAGCATTGACATTGAACTCTAGCGCGAAAACAAAGGATTTCAATAAGAGCGAGAGAATCAACGGTAGCCACCCGCACAAGAGAAGTCCAAGTAGCAGCCGAACCGCTGACAAGATTCCCATCGTGGTGGAGGATTATCATCACGGTGAAGCGCGACGGCGCCGAGAGTTAGCAGCGGCGAGAAGGAAAGCCGAGTCGGATAAAGAGGAGTCGGATGGATTCGATCGCATGACTATGCACCCCGTGCCCCTCCCCAAGTTAAAGGCATTGTTACAGCAGCAATCAGAAAGTGCAGATGCGGATAAAAAGGAAAAGAAACTCTTGGGAGCGGTGGAGACGTCAAAGCCCAAACAGCGAAGAGAAAAGGAAGGGGAAAAGGAAGGTTCCTACTCCAGTGCAAGCTCCTCCTCTCATGCCATCCAGTCCCCTCATATCACTCGCTCTTCTTCTTCTTCAAGGGAATCTTCCTTTTTGAAGGAAGATGAGAAGAGCTCGTCTCCCACGGGTCATGGAAGTACTCTCGCACCCGCAGAGGACACGAGAGGGAAGGAGAGCGCCGATAGAAAGAGCATTGCCGTAGCGTCTCCGCACAGTCGTAGGAGTCCCGATAGTAGTCACAGCTGCACCATTGGTGTTGGTGGCGAAGGAGGTGTTGTGGAGGTGGAGCCAGAGGGAGGTGCACCAATGCAGACGGATCGCCATCTCTCAGTGATTGACGCGGTGCGTGAGGAAAATGAGAAGACCAGCAACACAATAGGAAGACCCGCCCTCCGCGTTACAGTGCCGGCCGGGAGTGAGGCAGTCGAAGTGCAGAGGCCGCGCTCTTCTACGCCCGCTGACGAGACTGGAAGTGAGGAAGTGCCGGAGGTCACAGCCCCAGCGCCAGCACTCTCCGAGAGCTCGAGGCATCGCAGCTCAGGGCCAAAGAAAAATGTGGATGATCCGAAGTCCCGTAGTGTCCCGAAGCTAGACGTTCTTCCACCGCACGATCAGGAGGGGTCGTCCGTTTTACGTTCGCCGGACTCCCCCACCGTTGAACTGGTGTCCAACACTACAGTCGGGTCGAGCTACCAGAAGGTGGGGGGCGAACTGCTGATCGAGTCGATGAATACCGTCGCAGTGAAGGACTCCTCCTTGCTGTCCCCACTTCAAGAACAAGGGAAGAAGACGTTGGTTCCACCGCCTTCCCTTCTCAGTCGAACTCACTCCAACGTCGTGGAAGAATCCAAGGAGTGCCGAAACTCTGGAGAGGAGGTAAGAGGGCCGAAGTTCCCCCTTCCCTCCACGCAAGCCGCACCACCTGTTGACGATCGACCAGAGATTGTTACGGTAGATCCACCGCAGCAGACCGAGAAAAAGGCCGGAGGCTCTCAGCCCACTCCCATCGCCAACGCGTTCGCGGCTCCAGGTTCCATGTACAATCTCCATCATACTGAGAGAAGGACGCTGTTCGAACCACCCCCTGCGCAATCTTCTTCGCCGTCTTCCCCTCTCACGAGCAATGACAGACTTCTGTTAACCCCCACCGCTTCTGCGCTTCTTCTCCCGGCGATGGGCACCACTCACTCCAGTACTGCTGCTGATGACAGTCCTCCGCTCCACTTGCAGCTCTCCATCCCTCACTCTCGTGCTGTGGAAGACAGTGAAGACAATCTTTATCATTCTTCTCAGAAGGAACCTTCGCAAAGAGTAAAAGGACTGAAGCGAGTGTCCGCGAGGCAGACCGGATCCCCACAACGGCCGAACACAAAGTTGCTCTCCAGTCCTAATCAAAACCTCACACTCCAGAAGGACATGCAGGCGAGTGCTTTGCTTCGTTCGCTCAGTGAGGAGTCTAGGGAGCCCATCTCCGCAGGGACGTTCCATGCTCCCCCAACGCCCGCAGGTTTGACGGATTTGGAGGGTATTCCGCCTCCTCCGCGTCCACCAACTTCGCAGGAATTCACTCTTGCAAGCTACAAGGAACTTCATCAGCGACGCTTCTGTACTCGGAGTGAAGAGTTGACGTTTCTGCGCCACCACTTCGTCACGTCAAGGAAACGGGTGTTGTACTTATACGACTATTGCAAGACCCTCAAGGCCGCACTTGTCGATAAGAACCGAGAGGCGGAGTACTGGAAGGATCAGCTTGTGAAGCTACGCAAACTCGCTGCGGATGAAGAAAACCGCTACATCAGCTCTGGAAGCACGAATGTCGAAACTTCTCGCTTGCATCGAATGCTGCTGTCCAACACCACCAGCTTGTCGAAAGCCATAGAAGAAGAAGAGGTCGGCATGGTTTCAGAGATTGGTAGTCTTGCCCTGACAGACCGCAAGGGAAAATCCAGTCGATCATCTGCCTTGTGGCTCTACGCTGCCACTCGACCAATGCCAGGTGGGGGCGGAGGTGTGGCGGGGAAGTCTAAGGCGGGAAGAGAGGGGGGAAGTATTACGTGGAGGCGTCAGCACAACTCGAATGGCCCCGGTGGAAAGTGCACGGCGTGTGAACATTTGCTGAAGGAGCTACGCAACAATCTCGCTCGGCGAGATAATGAAATCTCCTCGCTACGGATGGAGAACAATGATCTATCGCATGCGCGAAACACGCTGGAGCGGGAAATGCGTGTTGTGAAGCAAGACTTGCGTCAGCGCACTGATGAACGCAATCAGCTCCATCAAGTGCTCGCTGAAAAGGAAAAGACCCTGGATCTTGTTCAAGAAGCGGGGAATGCTGCGAAGGAGGAGCAGCACAAACTAATGGAGCAAGTGCAAAAACTGAAGGAGCGGAATGAAGTATTAGAGCTGATCGGTGCGGGCCCTTCCACTCGTCGCCTGGTGCTGGAAGAGGTTAATGACGGTGACAGTGAAGAGGAAGAAGAAGACGTTGTCATCCGCGAGGAAATTGTGTACGACCGTGAAACGGGTGAAAAGGTGCTGGTGCGCCATCATGAACGTGGTTATCCCTCCTCCTCCACCCGTTTCCGACGAGGCCGTGGTCAACCCAAGCTGCGTCGTGCCGTGGTCACCCGTTCGCGAAGTCGCAGTGAGGATGATGAGGAGGATGATGTCGCGGTGGTGTATCATTCGAGAAGGCGCAGTCCACACAGCTCCCCTTCTCGAGTCATTCAACGTAGCACCAAACGTATTGTCAAGCATCATTTCCATTCCTCTCCGTCCGGTTCAAGTCCGCCGATGGAAATTCGAAACATTTACCACAGCGCCGCCTCCCCGTCTTCCCGTGCAACTCGCGAGGAAGTCCTCACCGCCAGCGGCAACGGGAGCCTCGCCTCGCACATCGCGGAGGAGAACCTGCTCGCGGAGGTGAAACACCTTCAGAAGCAGCTGCAGCTGTACCGAGAGAAGTGGCTCAAGGCGCAAGACGAGGCGGAAGAGCTGCAGCGTCGATGGTCACGCAAAGCCGCGCAGGAGACGTCTCCTCACGGTACCGCTGTCGTCCCGCCACCCCTACCCCCGCCGCCGGCGACTCTGACGTCGCTGGAGCACTACACGCGAGAGATGGAGATGCAGAAGGAAGAAATTCATCGCCTGCAGCGTCGTTTGGAGCGTCAGGCAGACACGGCCAGCTTTCACGAGGAGCAGCTTCGGCAAGAGCAAATGGATCAGCAGCGGCAGCATCGCGCTGTTGTCCTGCAGCTTCAGGATCAGCTGCAGCTGGCGCGGCGGGAGATTAACAAAGCGGAGGAGGACCGGCAGCGGGCAATCAAGCAACTTCGGGACTACGTGGAGGATGGGAAGCTCAAAGAAGTGCTGCAGCAGCAGAAGGAAGCACTACGACAACGAATGAATGAGCTGACCAATGAGCTTTCTGAAGTTCGCGGCAACGAGAAGGAGCTGAAGCTCACCGTTCAAAAAGAAATGGCCGATAAGCTACACCTATCTCACGAGAAATCTCAATTGGAAGCCACACTTCTACAGAAGGAACGCCAGGAACACCTTTTAAACGATGAAATTCAGGTCCTTCAGAAGCGACTGGGGGAGTCGGAAGCGAGAGTCTTTGCGTTGCAGGAACGACTCCACCTGTTACAAGAATACCCGGGTAAGGAAAGCCAGGGGACACACCAGAACCCGGAGGCACTGGCATCCGAAATGAAAGGCTACGCGTCGCTGATGGCTCTCAACACCCAGCAGCAGCAACGCCTGTCAGAATTGGAATCCAAGCTCCTCTCCACGACGAATGAGCTCTTCCGCGTGCAGCAGCAGCAATCGATTCGGCAGCACGAGGCTCAGATGGAGCAGTGGATTGGTGGCGCTGCCTCCCCCTCCCAGCTGCCTGCCGTGGAAGCCTCCCCACGCTTGCAGCAATTGCGAGGCAGCCTCCTGGCGGAGATCGCCCAGCTTCGCGAGGAGCTCGAGCAGAACCGGGGACGGCAGCGGCGCTTACTGGAGCAGTGGGAAGGCCTGCACAAGGAGCACCAAGAGGTTCGCCGAGACAACTACCTCTTAGCCTCGGGAACGGAGTCGTTAATGCGAAAGCTGGAGCGGTGGCGGCGCCGGCGAGAACGGGATGCGACCCAAAAGGCGGCCCTCGCCTCGTCGCCTACCGCAGGGAATGTGTCCGTCGTGTGTCAACGGGAGCGCCTCCGAGCAGGGGAGGGGGTCAACGACGGAGATGGGCAGGCGCATGTACAGGTGCATGTAGGGGATACGCCACTGGAAGGTAAAGAGATTCAGCTGAGCATTACGCGTCAGAAGCTGAAGGAAGCGCGAGACCAGGATTGGGTGCTGCAAACGGGCAAGAACGGCTGTCGGGCCGAAGACTCCCCTTCCCCCTCGGTGCGCCACAGCCTCAGGAAGTCGGAGCACATCTACGCGCCGCAGACCTCCATGGAACTCTTTCGAATGAGTGGTGGGGAGCCACCCAGCTCGCGACCACGACCCGCCCATAGCGGCAGAGACGAAGAGATACTCACCAGCGAAGAGCCGACCAGCACCAGCAGAGTAGGAGTAGCGGCTGCTACTTCTCGAAGCGATCAACAATGTCCCGGTACGGCATCGAATAAAGCGAAAGAAGTTCGATTTCAGGACCCATTAGGGAGTCATGGATCGGCCCACACGGGTCAGAGCACCACCGCCTCTACAGCGCAGCATGCTGTAGAGCTGAAGGCGCTGCAGAAGTTGTTGAAAACGGCAAAGAAGGAAATCTCCGAGTACGAGCTCCTTGTCACCGCACTGGACTCCACTGGAAAACTGGACGAGCTGCTGCAGGAAGCCGTGACGACGGCAAAACAGCAGCGACAGAAGGTAAATGTCTAGTGAGCGAGAAGCTATCGAAAAAGTCTAACGGTTGTTAATGCTGTTGTTGTTATTTTTTGTAAGAACGGTTGTCTGTCTCCCGTATTTTATAGAGTTAGCATTCGAGTGATGTGTTCCCTCGTCGTAGGTTAAAAATCACAGTTAATCTTGGGTTTTTATCTTTCGTGTATAGTTCACACTGTTTTGTTTCCTTTTTTTTTTTTCTCTTCTTTTTCTCTTTCGTGTTTGAGAAGAGTTATTGAGAAAAAAATTCTGCCCCTCTGCAAGAATCGCTTGTAAGACAGTTTAGTCTAGTTTAGTTTAGATTCCGCTTCGATGACTTTGGAATGGGAAAACAAAACAAAATAGAGAAAAGTATCATAGAATTCTTGGTTTACCGCATCGTGAAAAAGCTGTGTAACCGCCATCATTTAATACGCTTCATTCCCCAAAAGAAGTAACTTTTCTTTATGCATAGTAACTTTTGGACAAACTTTTCAATTGGCTATGTGGAAAAATATTAAAAGCACATTGTAATACTTTCTTATGTTTCCTTCTATTTCGTTTCTTCTTTCTGTTGTATTATTTTTAAAAAGAAAAATAAGAAATTTTTTGTCCGTATCTCTCACAGACACATTATCGCATCTCATACTTTTTTGCTGTTGTTTCTTCTGAGCGTAGTTACTTTTCTTACGATTTCGTTGGCCAGTCAATGTCTACTACGAGTTGTGCTCCATTTTTCTGCTCTCAGATGCGATGGCGTTTCTCGCCCCAGCTCGTGTCGCGTCCGTGTAGGACTGCTCGTTCGCATTCCACCTCCTCTCTTCATCTCACCTGTCACCGTGACGGGGTCCAAATGTCAATGTCCTCTGTGGGTTGTGGAGAACGTCTTCCCTGTCCGACGTCGCTTTTGCGTTCACCTTCTGCATTGTCACTTTCCTACCGTCATTTTCTCTTTGGCTGGGGCTCCAAAAAATTGAAGGAGGAGAGCGTTTCGCTTTCGAAATCGGAAGAAGTCTCATCTTCTGCCTCCTCGCCATTGCGGGAAGACGCCGTGGCACCGCTACAAGATCGACTGCTCCACACTTGTGTGCAGCTGTTAGAGATGGCGGGCGGGTCGGCGGATGGTCGGCCGCCCCTGGTAGCGCTGGACAACACGTCAAAGGAAGTGTTTTTTGACTTGGTCGATGCGGTGCTGCATGACTACACGAAGACCCCTGCGCAGCAGTTCGAGATGGTCTACATCGCCTTATGTTTGCCCGCCGCACAGCAACACGCCTTTATCCGCCGGTCCCTCCTGATGGTGCTCGAGGCCGTCGCGCCGCCGCCGCTGTTTCAGTTCATGGTGGCGGTGGACCTTTCGCTGCCGGACTACGACGAAGAAAGTGTGGCCAAGCGGGCCGCCTTCACACGCTGGACCCGAGCGTTGATGGGAGGTTTGGAGGAAACCGACGACGGCGCGGTGCTGCGCCGGTATGTCACACAGAAGAACAGCGGCAGCGATGCGTCTACGGCGGAGCTGAACGACGAAGAGGGGTTGAGTGAGGAAGAGTTGCTCCTCGTGTACGTCGACGACTTCAAGAAGGCGTTTCCGCATGCGGTGAAGGTGCCCGCCTTCGAGACGCTGGAGAAACACGCTGTGGAGATTTCCCTCAAGTCCAAGTTATACACGCTGCTGGGTAATTTGTGCCATGAAATGGATCGTGAGCGCAGTGGGAAGGTGTCGCTGGAGGAGCTGCAACATCTAGCCAAGCGAGTCTTGGGGGAGGCTCAGGCGAAGGAACTGCTAGAAGGGGCAGTCGGGGATGAGCAAGGCAAAATTCGTTACGCCCAGTTGTGTGCCATCTTGACGAAGCCTCGCATCAAGGCTGTGGCATCATAAAGGCCTCCTCGTCATCGGAAGAGGAAGCCTGTGCTACTTTCTTTGGCGCTCGACTAAAATAAAATGAGGTGGCGCACCTCAATCCGCATGCAATAGGCATCTGAGCACTAAATTTCAACTCACCAATACTTTGGTGAAGGTTTTTTGTTACATCTTTTCCTATTTTTTTATTGTTATTATTATGGTGTAGGTTCGATGTAGCGACTTACGCCTTGCGGCGGTTCAACTTATTCCCCAGTGAGTAGTTGGTATTCAGTTGTTTCCTTCGGAGCGTCATAACTACATAATGACTCAATATATATATATATAAGCCAACAACAATTGCAACGAAAGAGGTGCCTGTTGCTATTTGTTAGAATGATGGTGGCGTTCCCGTCAGAAAGTAATCTTAATGTTAAAGAGTGAATTGGAAAATATATATGTTTTCTGCTTTTCTCTTTGCCTTTTTATTATTTATTCGTGCTCATTTTTTTATTTTTTTTTAAGTTCTTCGAAGGACATTACCTTTCTTGATTAGCACAGGGGCAGCAAGCACTTCTCGTTTGTATCTTTATAGAAGTGCAGTGCTGGTGTGTTTTCTGTCTTACTACATCACAGAAATTATTTTTTTTCTCGAACAAAGAGCAAGCTTTAGCATTGGATCATTTAATTTGCTCTTTTTTCTCTCCCATTTCGTCAGGAGTGAGTTGGCGTGACGTGACGTGACGTAAAGCTGTTCTTCCATGCATTACCTCGCCTCCCAGGCTGCAGCAGCGACCGTAGTTTCTGCCGCCTTACAGCTGCAGGCTCGCACTCCTGCTGCATCCGTGACGGATATCCCGGTCCGGTTGCTACGGGAACCTACCGGTGCTGAGGCTGCCGAGGACGTGTTGCAACTCCGCTGGCACAGAGGATTGGTGCCTCATGACAGTTCAATTGTCGGGACCTCCCGATCTGGTGGTGTTCCGAAGGTACGAAGTTGGTTGAGTCCGACAAGAGTCTGTTTAGCCCCTCTGACCGCCAATGCATCTCACCGAAACAGCTCCAAGAACGCGCCACAGACGTCCGCCTCTTCCAAGGCCTCCGTGAAGAAGTCTTCCAGTCGCGAGAGTTCGAATAAGGGTGATGGAATTCTTTTCAGCTTTGAAATTGAGGACACGGCGGAGGTTCTGGCGGCCTTTGCCGAAAAATTGAAGCCCAGTGAAGAGGATGAAGCACTGTCACAGACCGCCGTCCCGGTGGACCCACTGGACCAGTTAGAGCTCGTCGCCCCGCCACCCCGCAGCCCGCTGGATATGGATCTCCTTGGTGACAACGGAGAGGAAGACGTGATGGGCGGTAGCGCTGTGCAATCCACACGAAGCGCTTCCTCCCCTCGTCTCTCATCTCGGAAGCCTGAGGAGGACGAGCTGGAAGACGAAGATACTGAGTTCTTCGGAGGAAGGCAGTCTAGGCCCGATAGCTCAAGCATGAATAGATCGGAGCACGGTGGCTTCGGCAGCACGTCTGTAATTCCTAACTTGGATAAGGAATCGGTTTCTGGTCCAGATTTTACTCCCACCTCGCCGGACCCCATGGCCTCTAGTCACAGTGGGGTGAGCGAGTCCGTCTTATCTGCCATTGATATGCTCTGTGACGACCTTTTTTCGTGCAAGACGGAAGTTTTAAAGAGCTTTGCTCGCGTGCGGTACATTCATCACGGCAATAAGAGTGTAATTGTCACCCGTTTGATTGAGAAGGCACATGCAGATGCCCATGGTGAGAATAACGACTTATCCGTCACGCGTCGCGTGTTAGGTGATGTCTTTGATGGCGATGTGCGTGTGAGTGGTGTGCGAACCGCGTGGACAAATCGGAGTTTGGAAGCTTCGCACATTGAAGCCGCCTGTGCAAGACACCTTAGCTTTACCACCCTGACCAATAGTAATAAGACACTGATGGTCCGGCGTCATTCTGCGGAAACCTCGAGGATGATGCGAAAGCTTTCTCGTCCGTTTCAAGAAAGCTATGAAAAAGTATCCAATGCAGCGCTCCTCGCACTCGAAAAAATTATGAAGAGCGACACGTACTACCCTGCCTCCCCGAGCCAGTCGCAGGGCATTGCCACGGACGGCAATGCACCGAACTTTCATTTTCACCCCCCTGCAGAGGAACAGAGCAGCAGTAAGAAGAGTTCCTCTGGCGCGAAGAAGACCAGAGGTGAAAAGAATGCCAGTCCAAGCGGGGCGGGTGACCCCAAACAAGAGGGAAGCAGCCGAACCCTCTCCCCACGCACCTTCAAAGAAATCAAGGAGGAACTGGATAACTTTGTCTCCCAGATCACCACGACGGAGCTTTTGAGTCCATTCATCGCTTTTTTAATTTCCTACATTCGTTACGGTGCTGCGCCAAATTTATTAACTCGTGTGGACGTGAATGAAAAATTGTTAGAACTGGGTCTGGTGGTGCCGACCATTGAGGAGGAGGACATCGAGCCCAGTGCCACATCATCGGGTGACTCGTCTTCAAATCTCTCTAGAACACTAAAAGGAGCAGGGAATACGAAAAAAGATCCTTTAACGGCCGTCCAAGAGGAGCACAGCCTCCCTCAGAAGCCCACGCAGTACGGCCAAAAGACTTTGACGGAACTCATGCAACTCTTCGATGAAATTGTCCGTCAAGTTCGTAAACGTGATGCTGCCACACGTATTCCAGGTTGTACCACCGCACAGCGCATTCACTTTGATTGCCCTGAGTTAGTATTGGTGGATGTGGAAAATTTCTTGTCGAAGCCGACCTCGCATTGGAAAACAGCCTATGCCCCTGCGTGGGTGCAAGAGCTGGCACGATCGTTTCTCAATTGGGAAATCTGTGTTCGAACAGACCTGTCGACCTTTGCCGATGCTCCCGATTACGTCTTCGACGCTGTTCTCTCCGGGGTGATTCATTATCAACTCATCGAGAAGGTATACGGTCCCGAGACGGTGAGCCCTGTAGATATTAACTTGGCGGTGCGTGGTGCGGTGAAGAAGGCGATTGATAAGATGTTCAACCATGAGGCGGAGCTCGTTGCCGCGGCCTCGCAGGAGCTTATCACGTACGTGAACGCCTCCATGGATACCACGAAGGCCTTCAGTGGGGACTTTTTTGTTCAAGTGCTCTCTCAGATGAAAGGGGTGTTGGACATGGGCCTGACTCCCGTAGGAAATGTCTCAGCAGTGACGGAAGACGACGATGCAGACGGCTTTGCGAACCTGGAGGGCCTTGACGATGAGGCGGAGGCGGCAATTTCCGAAAGAGATAACAAACGAATGACATCCAAAGCGGAGAATACTGTGAAATCGAAGCGCTCTACGTCTGCCAGCGCTCACCCAGTAGCATCCGAAGACGAAACAAACAAGTTGCGCTTTCAGAAGCGTGTCGCTACCGTTTTAAAAGAGATCGGCAAAACCGCCAGTCGCTGCACACGAAGTGCCAACTTGCTAGATTTGTTAGTGCGAGTGACGGAAGATGTGCACTTTCACTACCGCTTTCTCCGCGCCTTCAACAACCTGGATTCATTTGATAAGTTGACCATTCGAGGTCGTCGGTGTGTCCATCTACAGAAAACACTGGAGTACTTTGAAAAGGAGCAAGGCATCACCAACCCCATCACAGTCGAAGCTATGGCGTACTTAGTTTTGGTGCTCACTTTTTTCTCGATGCGTCCTCGCGACGGCAAGCCACCGGTCCTGATCCGGTACGACAGTGTCATTGGCGAGCCTTCCCTCGCCATTGTGGGGCTTCGAGAGAAGGGAGAGACCACTCTCAAGGAGCTCCGTGTCGCGTTTCCCCCGCAGCTGAGCTACCGCAGCTGGCTGCACGAGTCGGACACGAAAGAGAAATCCGTGTACAAGGTCTTGCCCTCCGTGGCCGTCAAGGGGCCGACGAATGAAGCCATGATCATCTCACAGGCACCGATGATGCGCGCGTTGGATGCGATTTCGAAAGTACCGTGGCGTATTCACAAGTATCTCCTTCACGTGCAAGAAGCGATGGTGCGAGAAGGCTACGGGTTTGGCAAACTCCGCCCGGCTTTCTACCCGATGCACTACTCGAACCTCCACCCCGGCACGGTCTTCTACAAGGCACAGCAGAACGACGTACTGGGAGACGCTTCCCCTATTCGTGCTTTGGCGGAAGAAACCCCCGAACTCACGGAAGGCGACGGAAAGACGAGTGCGGCGCTCCGGCGTCGCGAGCGAGGCAATGAAGACTCCATGGCGGAGGGGGAGTCGCTTTCGGAGGAGGACCTCACGGCCGATGGCGGTGTGGTGGGGTGCAACATCAAGCAACGCATGGCGTATGATATTCAACAGGCGGAAGACTGGAGAGCATTGAATGACGTTCGCAGCTCCCGCACCCATTACCTCCAAGCATTGCGTCAGGCGCGCAGTATCGTGCAGTTTTCGCACTTATACTTTCCCAACAGTATGGATTTTAGGGGCCGAATGTATCCGCTACCGGGTCGACTTAATCACACAGGATCTGATCCTTTTCGTGCGTTGTTAGAGTACGCTGATCCCAAGCCTCTGGGAGCAGTGGGTTTGTATTGGCTCAAGGTGCATGTGGCGAACAAGTTTGGTATGAGCAAGCTTTCCTTTGACGAACGCGTTCACTTTGTGGAAGAGCACACGGAGGACGTTATTCAGTCTGCAGAGCGGCCGCTCAGTACCAGCAACACCAGCGGGCAGCAGTGGTGGCAAGAGGCCGCAGAGCCGTTTCAATGCCTGATGGCCTGCAAGGAGCTCGCGGACGCCCTCAAGTACTCTCAAGGGGCAGAAAACTTTCCTTCTCGTCTGCCCGTCGCGGTGGATGGCTCGTACAACGGCCTCCAGCACTACTCCGCCATTGGACGCGACTCCTTTGGTGCCAAACTCGTGAATCTCGTCCCTTCCGAACGCCCCGCCGACGCGTACACGGGGATCCTGCAGGAAATGCTCAAGGCGATCGAAAAGGAGGCCGGGCAGGACCATCCGGTGGCGCAGCGCTGTCTCGGCTCCGGCAGAGGTCAGGACAAGAACCACATCAAGCGTAAGACGATTAAGCGACCGATCATGACGCAGGTGTACGGCGTCACCAGCTACGGCATGGCGGAGCAGATCTTTGAAGAACTGAATAAACAGAACAAAGCGCACGGCTTGTGGACTCTGGCGGACACGAAAGAAATGGCCAATTATCTCAAGGACAAGGTGTTGGACTCGCTGGGGGTAACATTCCGGGAAACACAGCGTTGCCGTGAGTGGATCAGTGAGGTGGGTGCGCTGGTGCACTCCGCCCAGCCAGCGGAGCTTCGTAACGCTCTGTGTTGGACCACACCACTGGGTTTGGTCGTTCGACAGCCGTACCGTGTCCACAAGGATAGCGGACTCTTCACTCTTCAAGGCTATACCAAAGTCCCTGGGGATAGCATTGGTGCGGCGGGTCGGAAGCAGCTGACCGCCATGGCACCGAATCTCATTCATTCCCTCGATGCGACGCACTTAGCCATGACGGCACTGGAAATGCAGAAGGAAGGGCTCAGTATGATGGCGGTGCATGACTCGTATTGGACGTATGCGTGTGATTTGCCGAAGCTTTCCAAAATTCTTCGACAGCAGTTTGTGCACCTGTACACACAGCACGACCCTCTGTGGGAGCTGAAGGAACAGTGGGAAGAGGCCTTCTTCTTTGATCTGCGGCGACACGGTATCTGTCTCCCTGACCCGCCGGATCGTGGAGATTTAGACTTAAAGGTTGTGTTGGACTCACCGTACTTTTTCTCATAAAGCACAGCAAAATCACTTGTCTCGTGGACGAGGGAGGCGGCTTTCAGCCTTCTTTGCAATTACATTGAAATCAGAAGTGCGACGAGAAGGAAAGTTCACAACGTATAGAATAGACATTCAAAGGACGGCTCCCTGTTCAAGAACTTCTCTTTGGTGTGGGTTTTGATGTCTTCACACAAAAAAGTAAATAAATTCATAACAACAGTGTAGAGATCTTCGTTGGCTCTCATCACAAACAATCAACCCCCCAAAATACTCCTGGGCGGTTGAATTCTCATTAATCACCTAAAAAACTTACAGCCCATCAAGGCGAGGTACGAGAAGGCAGTGCGCACGTATCTCGCATCTTGGAAAGAAATAAAGTATCATTGAGATTGAGAACGCTTAATGCTATATTGAAAAAATAATAATAAAGATACAACTTTGACGCGCATCAAGCAAACGTCTTCTCATTATCTTTTTCTCCTGGTGCTCACATCTTCACATATATTCAACATTTTTGTTCGCTCTTTCTGAAATGAAAACTGATGAAAACGCCCTCAATCAATAATAATACTTCAACAATAATCCTCATTTATTTCATTTCTCTTGGTTCGAGGGAGAGTGGAAAGTACGCGTACGATATATAATTTTAAAAAAAGAAAAACTAAGCGAATAGAGATGTCGTAAGTGAAATGTCGGCAACCACAGTGCAAATCTCCTTTCCTTTCAGGTTTTTCTGCCCTTCTCTCCATAAAGAGCTACTACCTGGTTTAGCTTTCATAGAGTGAGGCTCAAGAATTGGTAGATAAAGCACAGGCCCTGTCTCTGTGGTTAAAGGACATTGCCGTCCCTCCATCTCTGTCATGGATGGATTTGATGAGAGAATATGAAGTATTATGTATTTTCTCATTTTTTTTCTTTAAAAATATTATTTCTTTAATTTAGTGATTTCTATTGCTAAACAATAAAAAAGACTTGTTCGGTGTGAGAGAATTGAAGACGTAAGAGCCATTTTGAAGCTGAAGGGACCTTGTTTGAAACTTACTTTTTTCCACACCTGTTCTAGTAATTTATACTTGTTTAGTCTTTTAGTGGCTTACACGACACACAATTGGCACCGTTACACAAAGGTGTCTACTCTTCATTTTCATTTACTATTGTATTTTAGCATTACTATTATACGTACGACTTACTAGTTAATTTCTCTGGTAGTTCATTTTATTTTCCTTTTTTTTTTTTTTTTCTTCTGTGTAAATAGTCCGATTCAGAATAATCTACCTTAATTCATTTATTTTTATTCCCCTTACAAATAGAAGAAGCCGTTCTATTCTATACAGGAGAGTGCGTGAAAGTGTTGTTCACCACTCTCGGCATCTGGTAGAAATACTTTTTTTTTAAGTTCTTGGCTTCTGTAAAATAAAAAACTGTTGTGTTGTTCGTTGTTGATACCTTTTGAGCACCACAATAGCAACAGAACAGTTTTCTTTCTTTTTTTTTACTCTGAAAATACGTTTTTTAAGAAAAATAGCAGAGTGCAAAAGTACTGCTGAAAAGTACTTGAACTGTTGCCCATAGAAGAAGTCGTATTGTATCGACGGCAGCATCATGCACTTCTTCAATTTCTCGAATAAGACACCCACCAACTCCAACCCCCGAGGGAGCTTTCCGAAGGGGCCGCAGCAGGAGGTGCTGGTGGGTAAAGCACGGAAGGACAACCGAATTATCAAGAATCTCTCCGACCCGAACCTTGTTTCCTTCTCCCAAGAAAACTCCGCGTACATCTACTCCACCTTCAACAAGAGCGGTACCTTCCCGCTCACCATCGGCTACGGCGACCCGCAGTACCCCCCGGGTCGGAACGAGTTCGACCGTCAGCTCCGCCTCGCCGAGCAGCAGAGCGGGTACTTCCGTCGCCAGGAAGAGCAGGAAATTCGACGCCAGCAGCTCATTCGCGAGCTGCAGGAGATGCATGGCGACGCCCCTCACCCCCATCACGCGGCGGAGGACAGCGCCGCGCTCCGGTGCGAGATGAACGCCGGGCTGCCGAGCTCTTCGGCTTCTGCAGGCTCCACGGCGATGGCGGTCGGGGGCGACGCGATGGGTACCTCGTCACACAGCCAGCCGAGCAAGAAGCCAGTGGTGATTATCAGCCCCGCCGTGTTTCAGCCCCCAACGCCCATTGAAACGCCGGGTATGAATTCTTCCTCCAATAGTGTGGTGATTGGCAGCAGCAACGGGGTCCCCCCGACCTCGCCTGCGCCGCCCCATCCGTCTCCGCCGGGGAGCACGACTCTGTCTCCTTCTACCGTACCGCTGAGTGGTAACGGAAGAGGCCCCAGCCTGCGTCTGAATGAGCTCGCCACGGCGGCCTCGGAGAGTCATCCCCTGGCAGCCGCCGGCCCACCGTGCACGCCGCTGTTCTCGAGCAGCTCACCCCGAGCGGCGGCGGCAGCGAATCGGCCGGGCTCCTCTCGAAATCGAAAGCACCGCAAGAGTGGAGAACCGCACAGCGGAAACGTGAGCAACGGCAGCGAAAAGGCGAGCACCTCGAACCGCTATTACGAGCAGCTCACGCAGCTGCACCTGCTCTCGGTCGCCTGCGTGGCGGACACGCGGCGCTATGCCCCTGTGGCGCCAGGCTGCGAAGCACAGTGGCGGCAATCCACTGCTTTTCTGCCCTCCTGTGCGATGCTCACCCCTGCCGCCGCCGAAGCTGCGGCGAGCGGCTCCAAGGACCACCATCACCATCGGCACAACAGCTCTGTCTTGGGAAAGACGCTCACCGCCTCCGTCGATGCCGGTGCGCGCTGCACCACGCCGCCTCCACACAGCGCCGCACCTCACATGGGCCACACCACTCATCGCAGCGGCAACCCGCTTAAAGTCTCCGCCTCGACAACGCCGGAAACTTTAATGGCTCCTGCGAGAGAGGACGACAGCGTCATGCGCACCTCCACCGCTAGCAGAATTCCGGGCCTCACTTCCGGTACGGGCTCGACGTCCACCTCGTCGTCCGTCACGGGTGCGGCAGGTGGCCGTATTCTCACGGTCAGCACGACCACAGAGGAAGAAGAGACGAAAGCACGTGGAGACCCTGACGAGACGAAGCCCCATTCTCCAAGGGATCGCTCGTCAACGCTCCAGCAGAACAGCTTGGCGCGCGAGCACTGGGAGGAGATCCACACACCCAGAAATCTGCCTCGTCCCGGTGCAGGGAATGGTGGTGGTGACTCACCCCCGACCCCTCATCGCTGGAGTGCCAACCCCACTAACACGGCGGAAGACGTTAGTCGACGTCAAACCACTGTGGGGAACGTGAACGCCATTACCCGCGCTCTGCCGGTGGACGCCCACAGTGGTGGCGCCAGCACACCGCATGGCACAGGCCGCGTGCATCGGCACGGTCACGGCGGAGTTCTGATGAATCACTCTTGCACCAATACAGACATTGGCATCGATGGGAGGGACATGGTGCACCCACTGGATCGCGTCTCCACATTTCTCCCGCAGTGCACCTTTAGTCCAGAAAAGAAGCCGGAAGAGGGAGAAGGTGTGTTTTATGTGCTGCGCCGGCACCGCCCGCACCACCCGCCTCCGGCCGCAGCACCGGTCCCGGGTACTGCGCCGCCTGAACACCTATCGCACCGTCTGAGTGGTAGCCGCCAGTATTCCGCTTTGAATGCCTCACAGCGCAGCGCAGGTGCGGCCCCGTTAACTGCGTTATGCCATCCCGGTGCAGTGGGAAAGGAGGAGCTTAACACTGTGGCTGCCGTGGGCAACACAGAGCCCAATATGTCGTGCGCCAGCAGTCCGCAACAGGCGGGACTGCTTCTCCCTCTCACTTTGACGAGCCCGTCGCACACGCTGCTCGATCATCCCGTTCCGGCGGATCGCTTGAACGTCGAGCTGCAACCGGCATTGCAGTACTTCACAGAGGCTCCGAGTTGCTACTGCCGGGACTACGTCGCGGGCAACACCCTCTCTACGATGAAGCGGGAGGTCTTTGGGGACGCCGCGGATGAAACCCCGGCCGCGGAAGGCAGCGACGCCGCGGATGGTGGGATTTCGGCGACCTCGCGGTGGACCCCTGAAACACTCGAGCAGCACCGCAGAAAGCTCCGTCAGCGCCACCGCATTCGTGAGCGGGTGTGGCGTGGAGAGGAGCGGAGTCCAACTTGCCGAGCCACGGAAGAGAGCGGTGAGGTGGGCCTGAGTCCGGAGGATTCGTACTACTACGATGACCACGACGACCGGTATTACTACTTTGACGAGGGGGAGTGCCAGTACATGTACTACGACGAGGAGCGAGATCGGTTCTATTACTACGACGAGGAGGAGGACGAGTACCGGTACGATGACGAGCCGGAGGAGGAAAATCACAGTAGAAGCGACAGTAGTGATGAAGAAGAGAGTACGGGGGAGTTCAGAAATAGTGCCACGGGTCGCCCTCCCATGGCACCACATCGTTTAGGCAACGCCCCCGTCTCGACTGCAAAACGGAATCCGTTCGCTGCGATTTCGCCCTCCGGCCCGCCACCCTCCTCCTCCTGCGGCAGCCCGTCGGGGAGTCGACTTCTGACTGCACCACGCTATCACACCGTTAGCAACAGTCAAACCCGCAAGAAGGGGGAGAGCAACGATCCGTCTCAGCGACGCGNTCCGGGCTTTCCAAGAAGGCCACCTACGTGACGGGTTTGGTGCTGGGCAGCTCGCACTCCCTTCTCTCCACATTAGGAGGCTCCGCGGCGACGGGGGTGGACCCCGCGTTCAGGGAGGATGCCAACGCGCACCCCTCCACCGCACCAGCGACGCACCCGGCCTGGTCAGGTCGTCTTGGTGGGAGTCGTCACAGCAGTGCCGCCTCTTTTCATCGGGGGAGTTCCAATCGCCGTCAGGACGGTCGAGCAGCGACCGCTTCCGGGTCGCCGCTCCGGAACGACCGCGGCGAGAATGTCTTGTATCGTCCCTCGATGCCGTCGTCCACAGCGGGCAGTGGTGTCCGCCGGCGCCGTGACAAGGCTGAGCAGAGCGGACATCGCGTGTGTGAGGAGCGGATGAGTGAACTCCTGCGGCAGAAGGACTCGCGTAAGCAGCTGCAGTCGTTTGGCCTGTAATGTAGGTTTAAAACAAAAGAGTGGACTGCCACGAACTTCCCACTCAAAAGAGGTGATTAAAGCACTTCGCGATGCACATACATGTAGACACGTCTCTCCCTGCCCTCACTGGTGAATGAGTCTCCACGTTGTCCCCAGTCGAACTACGTCCTCAAAAGAATAAGGAAGGAGAACAAGATATGTGTACCGTGCACTATTGTATAGTAGCGAGCACTAAAGCACCTCTAAACCTATTCTGCATCAAGCAGCTTAAAGTACATCGTGCTGGGGGCACCACACACCAAAATCCGTCAGTCAGTCATACCAACTGCACAACCACAACTACAAAAGGGATTACTATCGACTATTATTTACTTTTTATTTTTAAAAATATATATTATCATTGGGTAAGCCCAGTTATCTTACCTTTTCTGTTGATGTTGGTGTTTTTGAAGTACTATCTGATCTGTTATGAGGGCAGCGTTGTCATACAACAGGATTTCTCAAATGTTCCTTGCGGTGCTCGTCACGGAAAAAGGTGTGTGAAATCCTATAGAGCTCCACAGTAGCGCATCCCGTGAAACCGAAGAAAAGTTGAAAATTACTTAATTATTTTAAAGAGGGAAGATAGAATTTTTTTTAGTACCACACAAGGATTTTCATGTAACTCGCAAAAGCTGGAAGACCACAGAAATGCGCTTTCCGTATTTGGAATGAACGATTTTGGTGTATTCTTTGTGGCGAAGCAAACATCAAGAAGGAAAGATATGTCGAATGAACCATAATCATTAGATTTAAAAAAAAAGGAAATTACCGTTCTATACTGTTTATTCCTATACAAATAAAGAAACAAAGAGATAGAAAATCAGAAAAGTTTCTCGAACTCTTTTCCGTACTAATGTAAACTAGCAGCTGGATGTATTATCAATTTCTTTAAATTATTAACATTATTCAAAACGAGGAAATACGCAGACCTCACCACTTTTTAAGAAAAGAAGGAGAGTACTGGAGACCGATGAATCGTCACAGCAGTCGCACCGATACCTTCTCTTATCCTTTTGTGTTTAAAAAAAAAATGATACTTGTCGTATGCTGCTCAATCAATGGAAAAAAAAAAAAGTCATATCATTGATTTCTGGTTCATTTTTGTGCCAGCTAGATGTATCGCTAGTAGTTTATGTGCCACGACATTCTACAGATTAGAAATATCATTATCATGAAAATATTAATTTTTCGATCGGTTGATGGTTTCTCTGGTTGGTATTATCAAGTGCTTATGTTGGCGTTAAACGAAGAAGAAAGTATAAGGAAAAGAAAACTGATCAACAATACTCGTCTCTCGTACATTATGGCATGAGAAGTCAGTGGTACCCTAGCTAGTACTGTATGGTACTGCAGATCCTAGCCATGTAATCTGCTTTCTCACCTCAATTCACAAAAAAAAATTATGAACAAGAAATGAAAAATGTAATTGAACCGAACATTTCATTGTAGTATCCGCACTAATAACAAAATGAATATTTTGGTGTTAAACGCCATCCTTATACTTATCCATTATTTTATATAAATAAAATTTTGCCCATGATGTCATTTTAATTCTTTTCTTAACTCTCTTTTTTTAAAACATATATATTTGCTAAGCACAGAAAGAAAAGAAAAATTGAAGAAGAGCGAGAAGACCTTTGGAATGGAGCTGAATGAGACATTTGCCCAGCAGCGTCCTCGGCGCGCCACGGCAGGTCGGCTGCTGCTGCAGCTGCTGGAGACGGGACTCGACGAGGAGGAGGAGAAGCTGTTGCAGGCGCACGACGCCCTCTCGAGCGACTCCTCCTTTGAGCCGAGCAGTGATGAAGAGACCATCGATGAGGTCGAGTCCAACTTCAGCGCAGAGGAGGAGGAGGGAGTGCTGGAAGGCGAGCACATCGAGACAGACGCGATGCTGCAACGGCAGGAGCGGAAAGAGATCGCAGCCCTGCGGCTTCGGCAACAGAAGCGATTAGAAGCCTTCATGGCCAGAGGGGAAGCAGAACGCCGAGAACATGCCACGGCAAGTGCGTCAGAGGACGACGAGAACTTTCACTCTGCAAGTGCCAGTGAGCGCGAGGACGACGACGAGAGCGCTGCAAGTGGCAAAGCCGTCAAGGCGAAGCCACAACGCCGAAAACGAGCGAGAGACGACGAGGACGACGACCCAGTGAAATCTCCATCTCGGCCTCGAAACAGAAGCCAAAAGGGCGACAGCAACGAAGAACAGAAAGACAACGGAGCCACTGCGAGAGGCCGAAAAAAAATTGCTGCCACAGATGGAAGGAACAGCAGCAGCAGCGGCAAGCGACACCGCGGTGGTGTGCGGCGGCCGAAGCCGTCGATTCCGTGCGAACAGCGCCTAGCAGAGGCCATGCAGCGTGCGAAGGAGGTGAAGTTGGCCACGGCGATGCAGAGCAAAGAAGATCTGGAGCGCATTCAAGCGATGCAGCTCAGCACCGCTAGTGGAGGGGCTCCGTCACCGGTGGGGCGGCGGCGCCGAGGGGGGGTCGAGGCGTCGTGGGCAGCGGTACGGTACGCATCGTCCACATCCCTGTCGGCGCGTCGCTCCGCTTCTTCCGGTGCTGCGTCTCGGGTGTTGCCCTACACCACCGCTGTGGTGCGTCCGCACTCCGTCGCTACCGTCCTACAGCCCTGGATGCCGTTCTCCGACGTGGTGCAGCACGCCTGGGCAGACGTGAGCTACCTACCGCATGTGCATAATGGTCATTTCCATGAGCAGCCGGTTCGCCGCCGAGGGAAGGGCTGCACTGCTTCGATTCCCGTCTACCCCCCGCCCGTCGTGCCGCCACTGCACTATTATCTGAGGGGCAGTGATGCTGGGGGGAACAGCCCTGAAAGCCCGGCCAAGGGTGCCGCCACCCCTCCCACGGAGCTTAAACATACACCGGTGGCGCTCCACCGTGCGAGTCAACTGCGTAGTGAGGACAGGAAAAAGTTGAGCCTGCAGAGCGGAGAGGGTGGAAGCGCAGCACCGGCTCGACGCGGTCGCGGTCGACCGCCTAAGGCGAAGGCCTCTGCTCCCGTCGTCAGTGAACTGGCCAGGCAATTGCCTCCCGAGAAGAAGATGTCGGACCCGCGCCAGTTTCCTGTGGGGGGGGAGGCAGCACTTAGCGCGACGTCGAGTGCAGTGAGCAGCAGCAGCCGTACCAGCAGCAGCAGCAGGGGCAGTTCTGAGAGTGCAATGAACTTCAGTGAGGAGAATTATAGCAGCGACAGTAGAAGCTCGAGTCCCGGGAGTACGGCTCCTCAGCGCTCATCTCACCGCTCACGACGGCGTCAATGGCGTACGTCGGAATCGAAGCATGGCCGCTGCTCCTCACGTTTGTTTGTGCACAGCAGAGAGCTGTCTTCCTTCGTACCACCTTCTCACCGGCATCAGACGTGTTCCTTTGCACCGCTCTTGTACTTTGAAGGCAACGAGGGAGTGGTGTGCCGACAAGACTATCGTTCTGCATTCCTTTACACCTGTGCCAATCCTACCGTTCCAGTAAGTTTAGCTGGCAGCACGACTGTAGCTGGGGTAGGTGCTTCATCCAGCATACTGACATCCACAGCGGTGGGTACAGTTGGTAAAACAGAGTCGGTGCCACCCTCATCTGTTGTCTGGGCCTTGTCTCAGCGTGTAAGAGTGACGAGCAGTGCTAAAGTACGCGAAGCGCTGCAGGGCCGTTCCTCTACACTGGTGAGCTTCTCTGTTGGTCTTCCTCCTTGCTTTTCTCATGTCTCGTCGTCTTCGCCATCGCCTGCTCCTGTTTCGAAACAACCAAGTAGGGAGGCGGTGGAGCTGTAATGCCATGAAAATCAGCCAGAGAAACAATAAAAGCGAAGAAAAGGACCTCCACAGTATTTTTATGCGTATAAAAACCGGTGCAACATAACAATATCGTATCGTATAAACTTCTTTTAGAGACTGTCAGGCAATCCTTGATTCTTTTCGTTGTACGTTCAATTATCCTCTCTTTTCTCTTCTTCTTTTTTTTTTTTTTTTGTTGTTGTTGTGGTCGTTGTTCTCGTTATTGAAAGTAACTTTCAGGTTATTTCCATACAATCCGCAGTCATCATGAGCGCCGTCCAGAGTGGTGTGGCGGGAAACAATTTGGATGTCATGAAGGAGCTGCAGATCAGTGAGCAGAGGCAGACGGAGAAAAATGTCTTTCAGGCGCAGAAAGTTCATATTCGTGTCCAGCAGCGTGCTCGCAAGAAGAACGTGACGACTATTCAGGGACTGGACCCTCTGCTGAACTTTGAGCGCATCTGCCGTGAGATGCGTGTCATGTGGGGCTGCAGTGGCACCGTAATCCGTAGCGCTGAGGCGGGTAACGTCATTCAGCTTCAGGGCAACCTTAGTGAGAAGATCAAGGATTTCCTGCTGAAAGAGTACATGGCCACGGAGGAGAACCTCGAGATTCACTCTCTGTAATGAACAATTATGATTTAACCATACCATATCTTGTAAGTGTGTATTTAAAAAAAACAATAGCTGGAAGACAGACTCTTCGATCTAAGATGGTGCATTTCCGATAATGGCGTTGTTTTTTTTTTACAAAAAAAAGTCTTAAGCTAATAAACCGTGACTTAAAAACAAAAAAGAAAGAAGAGAAGAAATACAAAGTGAAGTAGGCCTTTAAACGCACTGTACTGTGCTGTGGTGCGGAGCGGATGGGGGCAAAATTTTCAAACGTAGTAAATAAATCATTCTCTGATAACTGTTTTCTTTCTCTTTGTTGTTTCACGTGTCAGTCTCGTTCATTTCCTAGACAGCTGAGGGTCCAGCACTTCCAGAAAACCGTCTCCACACAGTTCCCCGGCTATTCTGCTGTCGCTCTTGTGTTTTCTTTTCCATGGTTATTTTACGCTGAAACAAATACCCTATACGGATATATATTTTTAAAGTGAAAGAATTTGTTTCATTTAGACAGTTGCTCTTCTTCGCATTTATAGTGTGCGAAGTTGGCGTCTTTCAAGAATCCAAGGATTTCACTGTCGCATCATCAAAGTCGGATAAGGCGACGCACGAGTGCACGTACACTGTAAGTTATTTACTTTAGATTTATCGCTTCATTTCATATTAATCTCACCACTCAAAGAACGATGCCGCTGAAGCCCGATTTTATCCCTATTTCGAAAGGGAAACAAATGTTTGCGATCACCAGCTGGCGCGACGCCCCCCCCACTCCGAGCCCCTCCTCACACCACCCCACCCCCCGTCACAGCCCGTCTCTCGCAGTCCTCCGCTCTGGTCGAGAAGCAGATATCCCGCAGCTGCATCTGCCCGCTGCTGCCAGCGCACCGCACCCCAACAAGGACGCGGAGGCCTCGCAGGGTGGCGGGGCGTCCAAGCGTGTCGGCCGAGGCAAGAAGGACCGTCGTGGGGCGGCTGCTGTCGCGGCCACCGCTGCTGCAGAGGGGGAACCTCTAGCCGGCAGCAGCACGAATGCGGGGGTGGCCGACAGCGAGCTCCACCATGCAGAAGCCGGAGCCCCGCACCAGCACTCGAATGAGCTAGTGGATTACTTTTTACACTTGTATATTCCGTCGAAACCCGTGACGCGAGAGGCGACGTCGACATCCGCCGAGACGTCGGGAATGGTCCCCGCGAGTGGTGTGTCTGTCATTCCGCCCTCGACGCCCACTGGGTTGTCCACGCTGGTGCTGACTCGCGCTCCTGTTCTCTCTATTGATGAGCTGACGATGCAGCTAAAGGCGCAGGCCGCACCGTTGCGAATTATCGCGGTGGGGTTTCCAAGAGTAATGGTTTCCAAGAAGAACGCAACCCCTTCCACAGAAAACAGTGTCACGGCGTGTGGAAACCACAACCGAGCCAGTCCACCAGCCGTGGAACACAAATCCAACGGCAGCGCAGCCGCTTTGACTGTCTTTCAGACACCGGCACTGCTTCCGTCCAACGCGTCGGGGAATGCGACCCGGCTGGACCCTCTGCCTCCGTCCACTGCATCCGCTCCCACGACAACAGCTTCCGAGCCCAGTGATGCCGCTGCGGTGGCAGGGTTAATGCCCGCTGGAGTGCCGGAGGACTACCAGCTGTCACTCCTGTTCGCCGAGGAGGCGGAGGCGGTGAAGCTTCAGGAGTTTCTGAAGCAGCGCTACCCCGTCATTTCGACGAGGCTCGTGTCACGCAGCCGCGCACAGCTGAACGCCTCGCTGGTCCTCAAGGGTTTGCCCTCGCTGCACAAGTGCGAGAGCATTCTTCACGAACTGCAGACACAGCTTCACTTTCCGCCCTCGTATGTGCGGCTGCACCGCAGTGAGCGCGGCGTTTTCAAGAACGTCATCTTTATCAAGTACCCCAACCGAACCATCGCCGAGGACAGCAAGATCGCGCTGGAGCGGCTCTACCTCGGGCCCCGGCCGTTAAAGGTCGAATTTAAGAAGAAGTCGAAGCCGCTCAGCTCAGCGACACCGGTGCCGGACATTTCAGCGCTCGCCTCGTCGGGGGAGCTGGAGAAGCTGGTGCGAGAGTTGCGCATCAGCACGGAGCACGAGGGCTTCTCCCTTCCGCGCAGTGAGCTCAGCAAGGAGCAGATCCGCCTGCTCAAGCAGCTGTGCCAGTTCTACGCCATGCAGCTCGACCTGCACCCCAACGACTCCGTCACCGTACGTCGAGTGCTGGTCGCCCCAACGTCGTTCAACAAGGGTTCGGCAGCCTCGGTGCCCAGCACCAGCGCACGGCCTTCACCCGCCCTTCGCCCCCAGGCGTGCGCGGGGCCCGTCCCGAGCCATCCGCTGCTCCCTTCCTCCACAGCTTCTGCCGCGGCCGGCGCTTCGCCCTCCAAGGTGCTGTCGTCGCACTCTCACCCGGCCACCGCGCCAACGTCGGCTTCTGGTGTAGGACCGACCATCAGCCCTCGTCAACGCCCGCTGGAGTTCAAACTCCCCGCGGGGATGTCTAACTGGCGCGACAGTGTGCCGTCCACGCCGAACCCCAATACGGCCTCACTGGGAGGCGGGTGTGCGCTGTCGATCCGGCGTTGCCACGGTGAGGAGGGTGGGGGGCCCGCCTTTCCACCTGGCCGTGGTCGCCCCGTTTAAAAGAGAGGCCACTCCATTCACGAACAGGGGTCTTACTTTCACTGTTGAAAAGAGTGGTGAGGAAAAGAGAATGCGCCGCTTGGAGTAGCAACCTGGCGTATTTCCTACTCCCTCGTACAAACTGAGCTGTGTAGCCTAAACAAGACCTGATGGCAGTATCGACAATAAAATAGTGGAGTGGAGTATGAATTTTGATTCTAAATATTTTTATCCTCCAGGTTTGTATCTGTGAACGGATGAATTCTTCGATGACTCTTATGAGGCATCGCAACTTCAACAAAACAATAAGAAAAAATAGAAAAGAACCTAACAACCGCAAGACAGTAAGAAGGCTTGTAGAGCACCGGCCAGGACAGGAACACCTTTTCGGCACAAGAACGGAAAAGCACTAGAGCGTAACGTTTCAGCGGGCATTTTCATTTCCAGACCATTGAAACAACTAAAGAGAACAAAAAGTGAGGAAGAAACAACCAGGAAAACTAACGAAGACGGAGACATAATCTCCTCTTTCCTTTTTCTAATATCCCTTCTAGTGGTTTGCCTCTTCAATATTTCTAGCATTCAAAAAAAAAAAAATTGTCGGTGACCTGGTTTTCACACACGCACATTAAGAAGGACTGTTTTAGCTCTTCTCTTTTCTTTAGTGAATAATACTTAAAAAACTACTAAACAAATCACTCGTCCTCTAAGTAAAAGTGAAATACGACGTTTATCAAAAAGAAAGAAGCGATACGCACTTCTGGTATCGATGAAACCGTATCCTCAGCTTTTGTAACGCTCTGCAACACATTTTTTTTTTCTCCTTTAACTCCCGCCTTTGTTGGACTTGTTTTCTATTTATATGCGTCTCTCTCTGTATACCTTCACTTAACTTCACTTTTGGCGCACTTCTTCGTTGCGTCTCACGTTTATGAACTACACAAGCTTTGTGAACTCCTTCTCCACTCTCCATCATCTCGCTTCCTTTTTATCACCATGTGCTGCAGTATCACACTCATCATCTACACCATCCTGGAGATCGCTGCACTGATCTTATTTGTGGTGGGCACCCCGCTGGATCAGTTCCGTGCAAAGTCCAGCAATGAGATCGGCAACACCGACTGCCTCACCTTATGGGGGTGCAAGTCAAAGTGCTACAGCACCACGTACGACTACCGCATCAAGGAGAACTTTGACGGGTGCCCTGACCGCTATCAGCGCTTCCAGGCCGGTCAGGCGTTCTCTATTATCACCATTGCGCTGGCGTTTCTGTGCTTCATCTTCGCCATTGGCATGAACACGTGCTGCTCGTACTGCAGATGCTGCCTCCGTATTTTGCTCAGTGTGCTAAACCTCCTCGCCATTGCGGGGGGGGCCGTCGTCTGGGGCTGCATGGTGGCGGCGTACTACAAAAAGCACAACGCCTGCCCCTCTCTGCAGGATTACTACGCGTGTGCCAAGTACAGCTCCATTGAGGGCAACAAAACGAACGACGGCTCCAAATACGGCGCCGGCTTCGGGCTGTTTGTGGTCGCGTGGGCTTTGCAGACCATCAATATGATCGTCATCATGCTCCCATGCTAAACACCACTAAAGTAGGAATATCGGAAATACTAGTAATTTATTGGTAATAACAGTAATTTATGAAAACGGATAGTATTCATTTTTTATTACTATATTTCATTTTATTGGATAGAGGGTTTTCATCGTTTTATTTTTCTTTCTTCTTTTTTTTTTTATTATTATTTATTAATTCTCGTGCTATCAGTGAAAAAAAATTAATGGCGGAGATTGAAAATGAAGAAGATAAAAGAACATTCTGTTTGTGCGATTACTCGAATACGCGGAGACATATGCGGTGAAATCTGTTGTTGTTGTTTTGTTTTTTTTTAACGGGGCAGTAGTGGCAGTGTTGTGTTTTCAAAGTGAGCGGATGTTTTGGCACGCGAAGAAATTCACTGTAGGAACTTCCTTGCAACGCTTGTACACTTTTTTTGCGCTTCGTATCGCTTTTCAGCTACATGAATCAGCATCAACGTGAGTTTCTTCCCATTTTCCGGTATAAACAATAGCCACAACCATTATTTTTTTTCGGAAGTTTCTGTGTTGAATTGCTTATAAAATATTCATTTACCCGTTTCGTGAGAGGGAAAAGAAAAACAAATGAAGACTGATGGAAAGAAAGACAGAGCATCGACGTTTTACTTGTGGGCCAAAGCGGGTATAGTATTATTATTATTATCTTTGCTCCATGGGTTTAAATTTTTTTATAAATGAAAATTTTTACTGATTTTTTTTTTATTTATTATTTTCTCTTATTTATTGTCGGCTATGTAGAAAACGTTGCAGAACACCGCAGCGCATGCATGCCGTCTTCCGCACTTACCTTGTCCCTCTAATATTAATTTTTTTTATTTTTTGCATATCAGGGCGTACTTTACCTTTTACTCACTTGCGTATTTGGTTCCTGTGACACGCATAATACGCACTTGACACGTCTTCGATGCACGAATGTAAAAATATAAAAATATACACATGCTTTCTTATTTTTTTCTATATATTTTTCACTTGAGACTGAAACCAAACCGTCTTACAAACAATGAACTCGGGCACTATTAAAATCCACACTACTAAAAGAAAAATAAATTGTACTCAGAATAAAATTTACAGGTATTGTTTGGCTATGGATGAACGGGTCACGAATCAAAATCAATTCCCTCCTTATACTTTCTTTTTTTTTTTTTTTTTTCACAGGCGGGTCATCAACAAAGAACAAATTAGCCCATCAGTTCTACTACAATAGAAGAAGTAAAGATATTCTTTTACTTACACTTGTCCTAATAACACTGGTGTATTTCTCTGACTACTAAGAGTCGTGTGAAGGAAGCGTTTGTTCAACGTCCGTGTCCATGACGTCCAGATGTTGGACTGCCCATGGTCTCTCTCTTGATGACGAGTGTACATTGTTTCGAGTTACTTTTTCATCCTCTGGATTCACGGTCTGAACTTGGAGCAAATAACAGTTTAACTTTGGTGTGTACTACTCTTTTCCTTTTTCAACTAATAAAATCTCATCAACGCCATGTGTTGTTGCAAGATTGGGTTGCTCATTTACGGTGTTCTCGAGCTTTGTGCTTTCCTGTGTTTTGTTGTGGGCACCCCGCTGGATCAGTTCCGCTCTAAGGACCAGGATGGGCTCGGCAACACCCCGTGCCTCACCTTATGGGGTTGTAAGCCAAAGTGCTACGACCCATCGTTCAAGAATCGCGTGAACGAAAACTT